>JAECUM010050424.1:0-11016 GCA_016617855.1 Megalonaias nervosa | reverse complement strand
GGGGCATGTTTGTCGAGCAATGAACGCAGGCAGTTATCAAGTTGTTCTGCTGTAGTAGGTAAGCTAGTTGTTAGGTTTGCTTGGATGTCATGCATTAGTTTGGTTCTGTTTATCATACAGAGGTTTCTCTTAGTAGTGAATAAAGGTGGAGGGTTAGGGACTGATACGTCAAGATGGCATATAATGCAGAGGTGATCTGATGAAAGTTTGTGGGACACCAGGGAGGACTGAAGAATATTATCATCAGTTCTGTTATATATCTATATATTTATATATATATGTACCGTGTTCTACCTTGAATCGTGGAATTTAATGATTGGTGGATCTTGATGAGTAGTACACTGTTGTTGCAAAAATAAGGTCATTGTGACCCATATTTCACACTCCTTTGATTTGGGTTCAATTTTGTGTTTTAATTGTTCATGCTAGTATCAATACACAAAGTCATATTGTATGTATCTATATTAGTTCTACATGGGTATGCAAAGGCATTATGTATGCATCTCTATTAGTACTACATGGATATGCAAAGGCATACTGTATGCATCTCTAATAGTACCACAGTGGTAAACAAAGGCATTGTGTATGCATCTCTATTAATACCACATGGGCAAGCAAAGGCATTGTGCCCTACATTTCCTACTTTACTGGCTAAGCTGCTTTTACATTTAACTTGTGATTAAACAGCTTATTTGCTACAAAATCATATTACATTCATGAAGCTTGGTGATGGTAGCATGAAAGTTCTAGGCGAGAGGAAATACACATACTAGATGAGGGAAACATACACATACTAGATGAGGGAAACATACATATACTAGATGAGGGAAACATACACATACTAGATAATGGAAACATACACATACAAGATGAGGGAAACATACACATACTAGATGAGGGAAACATGCACATACCAGATGAGGGAAACATGCACATACCAGATGAGGGAAACATGACCATACCAGATGAGGGAAACATGCACATACCAGATGAGGGAAACATACACATACTAGATGAGGGAAACATACACATACTAGATGAGGGAAACATACACATACTAGATGAGGGAAACATGCACATACCAGATGAGGGAAACATGCACATACCAGATGAGGGAAACATACACATACCAGATGAGGGAAACATACACATACTAGATGAGGGAAACATACACATACTAGATAATGGAAACATACACATACTAGATGAGGGAAACATGCACATACCAGATGAGGGAAACATGCACATACCAGATGAGAGAAACATGCACATACCAGATGAGGGAAACATGCACATACCAGATAATGGAATCATGTAAATATTACATGAGGGAAGCAGCACATACCAGATGAGAGAAACATGCACATACCAGATGAGGAAAACATGCACATACTAGATGAAGGAAATATGCACATTCCAGATGAGGAAACATACACATACTAGATGAGAGAAACATGCACATTCCAGATGAGGAAACATACACATACTAGATGAGGGAAACATGCACATACCAGATGAAGGAAACATGGACATTCCAGATGAGGGAAACATGACCATACCAGATGAGTGAACATACACATACCAGATGAGGGAAACATGCACATACTAGAAAAGGGAAGCATGCATAGACTATACCCCATCTAGACTCATGAATCTTGGTAGACTTCAAAATGTTTAGCTGGTACTAAATGTCCATTTCACCCTCCAGCATGGCCATCATCACTGCCCTCCTTGAAATCTTGTTATTTCTAATCCTTCTAAATGGAAAGCCATATTATCATGGGCATTTCATCAGAAGGCTAAATATGATATCATTGGTCTTGAATGAAACTGGCACCTATCTGATTTGATATATGGATGCCATGGCAACTAGCTTGAAGATCTTATTGCTATAGTCTTCTTAAATGAGAAGTCTTATTGGACCATGGACCATATGTGTGTGTGTGTGATTTTGATTTTTTAATGTAGCAGTAACAATTTTTCAGTCATATCGCTATGATGTCTGCAGTGTGGCAGTTTATAGTGATGTCTAGCACTGGGGCATCATGTTGCAGACATGTAGCATGATGTCCCACCCAGTCACATTATCCTGACACCAGGCTGACCAGTCCTAATGCTAACCTCTTAATGCTGAGTGCCAAGCAAGGCAGCTGTTAGTACCATTTGTATAGGTCTCTGATACGACTCATCCAGGGTTTGAACCCATGACCTCCCACATCTGAAGCGGATGCTCTAACCACTAGGCCACCGGAGCGGTCTTGAATGAAAATGGTGCCTATCTGATTTGATATATGGCTACCATGGCAACCAGCTTGAAGATCTTATTGCTAATCTCTTTAAATGGGAAGTCTTATTGGAATGATGATTTCACCAGAAGACTTCTTATAGAATTGTCTGTCATTGTAAATAATCTTTACCATAGTTATCATGGTAAAGGGCTTTAGACCATGGACCATAGTTATCATGGCAAAGGGATTTAGACCATGAAAAGTTAGCCCTAACCATGTCTGTCATTGTAAATAATCTTTACCATAGTTATCATTGTAAATAATCATTACCATAGTTATCATGGTAATGGGATTCAGACCATGGACCATAATTATCATGGAAAAGGGCTTTAGAAGAAGAATTAACAACAGCTTGAACATAATTAATTTTCAAATCCATTTATGAAATACATTAATGCTTTCTTCCAATTTTGTTTTTCTATTATTGTTCTGCAATTTGTATTTGCACTCCATTTTCTTCAGAATGCAACCATTTTATTTGCATTCATTTTTCAGTTGATTTGCATTCATTTGCCTTTTGCTCTTCATTCTATTTTGTTTTACTGATAAAATTGCCAATTTCAGGGCCTGTACTACATTGCTGAAATAGTACTTCATGGAGAACTTAACAAAACTGTTGAGGCCAAATAACAAATTATGTGGTTCTGGTTAGTCAAGCAACCCTATTTCTTTCTGAAAGCACTACATTTGGGGGGGGGGGAAGGAAAAAGGTGAAATGAAAAAATTAAGGAGAAGAAAATAATGAAAGAAAACAAACAGGAGAAAAAAGTAATAAAGTATGTAAATACAATCAAATTTAAATTCATGATGAGAATTTATCATGATCTTATTATTATTTATTAGCTTATTCTTTATTTAAATTCAGCTGGAAAAGTTTGTACTGACCTACTTACCCTGCCTTTGCTTTCAATTTACCCTTTCTTTAATTTGGCCTTACATACTGGTCTCACATTCCTCATGCTGAACCCCAAACAGAAACCATTGCTTTTAATTTTCAGCCCAGCATAATTAATATGTTTCTTTTGGTCATACAGGTTCTAATCCATTACAGTTTATCTGCTTATGGGATGACCTGTTGTCCATTGTCCATCAGACCATCTTCTGTCCATTAGCACAAGTTTGGTATCACTACTGCACCTAAATTAAGTGCAGGATTGCCCTAACACTTTATACAGATTTATCAGAGGGACTTGTTGGTCTTAAATGAAAATAGTGTCACTTGGGCATCCAATATGGCTTCCAGAGTGGCCATCTTGAAAATCCTGTTAAAGCTACTCTACCAGAATACTTTGTCTTATTGACATTGGATTTACACTAAAATATGTCTTACAATGTGTTATTGACATTGGATTTACACTAAAAGATGCTTTACAATGTCTTATTGACATTGGATTTACACTAAAAGATGTCTTACAATGTCTTATTGACATTGGATTTACACTAAAAGATGCTTTACAATGTCCAGTTCATCCTAATTAAAACTTGTGCCTCTAGGCCACCCAATATGGTTATCATATCAGCCATCTTGAAAATCTTGTTATTGCTATTCATGCCAATATCAGGTCTTAACCTATGATGTTTAGTTGTTACTAACTGAATATAGTGCTGATATGACTTCAGACATGGCAGCCATGGTACTGTTATTGCTACACCTCCTGGATGGATGGTTATATTGACATGGGGTTTTCATCAAAAGACTTGTGCAACTTGCACTTTATAATTAGTCCTATATTGGACATCCATTATAATTTCCAATGAATCGGAAATATATAAAATCTTCTAACTGCAACACATTGTGAGTAAATGGCCGTATTGTTATGGGGTGTTCACTAAACAGGATTTTATGATATCTGGTTGATCTTTCATAAAATTGTGCCAGTTTTACATCCAATATGGTCATTATGATGTTGGTTTTACAAAACCAGGAATCCTTAATGCAGGTAATTTTTCCTTTCATATCAAGGAATATGTATCTGGTAACTAAAAGAAAAATTATAAAATAAACAACACCAAAACATAGAATGTGTGACCGGTTTCGCTTTCTTGCTTCATCAGACTGAATTTAAACTGAATTCAATATCATTGCTTACGTCATTATATATATTCTGTTTCTAAGTGATCAATGATATAAACAATATGACATAAACAAAATGATGTCATAACTTACATTTTTAACCTAATTGTCTTATCCTTTAAGGAATAAATGACATGGAAATATGCATATACAGCACAGATTAATGACATTTTAATACATAAAAATACATAAAACTAGATCTTAAGAAAGATACATATTTCTCTATTGAACACTATCTCAAAAACTTTTATGAATAAATAGAGATAAACAGTTTTATTAATATTTTTACTTTTATTATGTATAATGCACATTTAAATAAAATAATATATTTTATATCTTGATATATTATTGACAATATTTCATCAAAACTCAAATTATATAATAAAAAGTTATGGTGTACATAACACTTTTTATCATAAAATAAATAAGTATTTTATAAATAATTAATCATAATATATTCAGAACTTATTTTGAAATACCCTTTCATTTTTAAAGAATTATTAAACTTATTTTTATGATATTAGTTTATAATTTCACAAGTTATTCAGTAAATTAGAATAATATAAAAATATTCTCAACTAATTGTAAACACGGGACATAATTCAACAAAAAAATTTGATTAATGAATGTCGTATAGTGTTTTGGAATTTTGACCTTTTGGATATACCGTATTTAGATGGTGAATTCAATAAGTTTCCTTTAGCAGACATTCCATCTCAGAATCAGCTATAACGATAGGTGGAAAGGAGAAATCTTGCAAAGTATTAGAACTCTTGTTAAAATGTGCGGCAACATGAGATTAAAATGATTGATCAATATAATTTTTTATGTCTGATCTATCTTGGTTCATGTGTTTAGATATTTGTTGACTGGTTTGTCCAGTATATTGGATACCTCATTTTTTGCATGTGATTAAATTAATAACATTTGATGTTGCACAATTAGTATCACAATGCATATTGAAAAATTCTTTCATGTTATTATTATTAACAGAAGTATTTTCATTAATAAAAGAACAGTACGAACATCTAGGTCTATTACATTTAGCTGATGATTCTTTTTTATATGATGTTTTTTCTAGTTTTGAATTAATTAGGAAATCTTTAAGATTTTTAGTTCTTTTATAAGCAAGTGTGGGTTTGATTTCATGTAGCAATTTAATACTTGCTTTAAATAATAATTTTAATAAATCCTAATATTTATTGATATTGATAATCTTACCTATATTAGACAAACTTGGATTATATTCAATAACAAAAGGAACGATATTTTTATTTCTATTTTTGTATTTTACATTGTAAAGATTCAAGATGCATAAGAGGAGATAATTTTTGGAAAGCAGTGTTAATGATGTCAATAGGGTAATTTCAATTTAAAAAATATCTTTCATATCAAGAAATGTAATTAAAAGAAAAGAACGATCACAGCAAATATGGCACTTATTAATTGTTAATCAGCAGAGTATCAATCCCTTCCTGGGACTTTTGTTTATTTGATATCAAGTTATAGGTGTCTGCAAATTTAAAGACAAGAAGAAGAAGAAGAATCACAATAAATTTAGTACTTATTAATTGTTAACCACCGTAAAACGTTTCCCTCTTTTTCTTACAGGATGCAACAAAAATGCTTTTAGAGATGAAACAAAACCAAGAGTGCTGAAGGATGAGGTTTGCTGTCTAGGAGGCACTACAATCACTGCCATGCATGTTATGGAGGTTTTTCAAGAAACATTAATTGATGTAGTGGAAGCAGCCACTTTAGAAGTAAGAAAACCAGGATAAAAAGATTTTATTTTTCAGTGTGAAACATTTACCTCTCTTGTTAACCCATATATATGTTGCATATTTATTTATTCAATTCATGGGGAGACCATATAGAACAAGGAATCAGATATTGCTCTATAACATTTTTTCTATCTTAAAATGATCTGTCATATCCATTGAGAAAATGTAACCATGCTACCTGTTGTCTGTATATTTTTGCATGAGTGCTAATAGTTACAAATCAAGGAGACAACTGCAAATATTTAGCAACATCATTTGGAAGTTTACTTTAAGGCACCCATAATGCAGATGATTTTTTTTTTCTTTCATATCAAGAAATATGTATTTGCTAATTAAAGGAAAAGGAAACGAATCACAGTAAATATGGCAGTTATTAATTGTTAACCAGTAGAGTATCAATCCCTTCCAGGGACTCTTGTTTGTTTGATATCAAGGTATAGGTTTCTGCAGAATTAAAGACAAGAAGAAGAAGAATCACAATAAATATAGCACTTATTAATTATTAGCCACCATAAAACATTTATTAATTGCTAGCCACCATAAAACATTTCTCCCTTTTTCTTACAGTGCAACATAAATACTTTTAGAAGAGAAACAAAACCAAGACAGCTGAAGGATGAGGTTTGCTGCCTAGGAGGCACTACAATCACTGCCATGCCTGTTTATAGATTGTATTCGAAAAGCATTGAATGATGTGGTGGAAGCAGCCACTTTAAAAGTAAGAGAACCAGGATCAAAAGATTTTATTTTTCAGTGAATATTGCTGCAAATGTGAAACATTTTTCTCTCCAGTCAACTGACTAGGGTGAATTGTTAATATAAAAAATATGGAACACTTATATACTGGTGAATGGCCCAAATATATATTGCATATTTATTTATTCACTTCTTGGGTAGACCATATATAACAAGGAATCAGATATTTTTCTAGGGCACTTTGGATTTCTTAAAATGAACTGTCATATCCATTGAGAAAATGTAACCATGCTACCTGCTGTCTTGTAAATTTTGCATGAATAATAACATTGACAATTAAAGGGGGACAGCTGCAAATATTTAGCAACATCATTTGGAATTTTAGTTGTGACTGAAGAATACAATTGATAGAGCCCCTGCACTTTGCTGGAAAACCCCAAATAATTGGACTTTGAAATGAACACTGTCGAGTAAAGGAAAAATAAATCTTTAACATTGATAGCTCTGCTAACATAATATGTAAAATAAAATATGTTTTATATTAGATCATTTATAATATTGTACAATTCCATTTAAACTTTTTCTCATCTGTTGTTTTGAATACATGTGTATGTACATGAATCTGCTTTTGTGTATGTATATTGGTTCATTTGTTGTGAGTATAGAGAGGTATTTGTGTGTATATATATAACATTGGTTTATGGGGACTGTTTAAGTATAGTGAGGTATTTGTGTGTGTATATAACATTGGTGTATGAGGACTGTTTTTTTTTCTACAACTCCAATGGTGGCTACTCTCTTGAGTCAAACTAGTGTTTGCTTTGTTTTCAGAGTATCTGGTAGACACTCTGACAGAGTTTACATCAGCTCAACAGTTTTCTCCTGTTTTGTCTGTGCATGTGTGTGTATGTACAAAAGTGTGTGTGTTTAAAATCAAAGACAAAAAAGCAAGCTGTACTGATTACACAAACTTTACTGATATGGGATTGAAAATTTTAAATCTGTAATGAAAATGACAGTTTTAACTGGTACCAAATAAACACAATTTATAATAAATAAACATATTTTTATTAGAAGAAAACTACATGCAGTAACTATTTATTAGTAAAATAATACAGTAAAAATTTGGGGGATTTATTGTAAAGAAGTAATTTTATTTCAAAATTAAAAGTTTAGCTGTGAAAGAGGATGTATGGAAATTTTAAAAGATTCTAGTTTTCAGTGAGTTTGCAACTGAGGGAGAGTTTTATTCCATTATTAAATTCTTACACATACTATAATATTTAAGAAAGTGTTAACTGTCAGATGTAATTATTTGCTTTAGAGTTTTAAATATGTGTTTGGAATTATGATGTTTTAAACTGCACATATTCTTCTACAATTAGTCACTCAGTAAAATTGTCATATATGAGTATGTGTAAACCAATTATTGTAGCAATTAATGATTAGGTACAAGATATGGTAGAGAAATGGGCACAAAACTTTGATTTGGAATCTCTCTGATTTTTACATACCTGCAATAAGGCAGAGCATATGATGATATGACATTCATCTGTCACCAAATTGATATCTACACAATAGTTTCAGTCATCTTAAATCTACAGTTACCATGCTTTATGGATGGCTTGCACTTGAGGCAAGGAAAAGCGTTATTAAATTGAGGATGAAAAGGTCAAGGTCCTTAACTTGGAAAAGAAACTTGGTTCCTGCATAGTAAGTTTAGTTACTACCATGGTATCTCAACTGTATGGATATCAGACTCATAATCCAAGGGTAGTGAGTTCGATATCTGACCATGCCATCCCAGGTTGGCAGCCTCAATGTGACCATCAGACAGGCATATAATATTAAAGCATCATTAAAACCAGCAACAAAAAATATCCATCAATTCTTACCAAACTATGTTACTGGCTTTTGTTTAGTGTATGGAACAAACCCGTTGACTTTGGAGTCAAAAGGTAAAGGTCAATGTCACTTCTCTGAATGAAGAAAAATGGATTTCTGAATATTAACATTTTTTCAATCCATCTATGTGAATGTTTTGCACTAAGGATAAAGAAAAAAGCTCTTGGGATTTGGGTCTAAAGGTTAAGGTCACTGACTGGAACAAAAATGTTTTCCATAGAATGACAGTAGTTTTATATCTCAAGCTTTGGAAAGGGCTTGCACATAGGGTGAGAATTAAGCCTGTTGATATGGGGGACTGTGGTTCATAGATCAAAGTCACTCTAAAGAAGAAAGATTATTTCTGCATGGAGTGTGTGTGTGTGTGTGTGATTTGGATTTTTAACATAGCTTTAACAATTTTTCAGTCATATTGCTGCAATGTCTGCTGTGTGGCAGTTTAAAGTGATGTCTAGCACTGGGGCATCATGCTGCAGGGATCTAGCATGATGTCTCACCCAGTCACATTATCCTGACACCAGGCCAACCAGTCCTAACACTAACCTCTTAATGCTGAGTGCCTAGCGAGGCAGCTGTAAGTATCATTTTTATAATTCTTTGATCATGGGGTTCAAACTCATGACCTCCCATATCTGAAATGTACGCTCTAACCACTAGGCCACTGGAGCAGTCATATTTCTACATGGAAATTTCATTGATCAATATAGAGCATTATTACACAAGGGGCAGGTGTATAGTATTAATGTTACACTAGTTTGTATTTTTTAAATGTTATTTTCAAATTTTTATTTTTAAATGTAGTTTTCCATTGAAGATAGAGCAGATCTAGAAATTTATAACAGATTTAAATCATTATCAGTGTAATTTTATGCCATATTTTGATTTGATTATTAACTTTTAAATCAGTTTTGAAAATTGTTTTTTATGTTAGGTGACTGTATGTAAATGTATGATCCAAGTTTTGTTGTCCGATTCTGTCTGTCACATACAGTTAATACATTTTTATACACATTATTTAAGACATTTCCTTTATATAATTTTTAAATTCATATTGATTGTTAACTACTTGGAAACCAAAGTTTTTAAAATTTAAAAGGAAGATTTCTATGTGATCATTGTTGATTGAAAAAGGGAAATTTAGGCTTTGCTTATGTCAGAGTTAGATACATCATGGCATTACATAGATAGACCATTGCTTTGGTTAATTACACTATTCAAACATACATATTTTATTCATAAATGTTTTTGTCGCATACAGCACAAAATCTGATTTTTATATGTTTCACAGATTATTTAATATTATCCATTTTGTTTATGCTATGAAAGAAAAGAAATTTATACACAAAAAACACAGTAAAAAACAAAAAGACATGTACTCAGCTTAAATGTAATTTTAATTATCTATTTTACCCTTTGGTCATAGCTAGTATGTGCCAGTCAACCATTACCATAAATTTGAATGGAGCATGCATTAATTCTGTCACTAGCTAAGTATGAATAATAATATATTTGTATTTAGAGAGACATTAATAGGTATCTGTACTCAGAATTCAAGAAGAAGAATATGAGCACTTATTAGTTGTTAGCCAGTAGAACATCAGACCTTTCTAGGGACTCTTGTTCATTTGATATTAAGGAATAAGCATCTACTAAATAAAAGACAAGAAGAAGAATCAGAAGAATCACAATGAATATAGTACTTATTAATTGTCAAATAGTGGAGTGTCAGTCCCAGCAAGGGATTCTTGTTTGTTTGATATTCATCATAAGTACACATATCTGTTATTTAAATGACATGAAAAATGATCACAATAAATAAGCCACTTTTTAATTGATAACTGCTATCAAACTTTTGTTTTCTCTTTTTCATACAGGGTGCAGTGAAAATGGTTTTAGAGACCCCCAAAAAAAGAACATCTAGGCCATCTGAAGGATATGTTTGTTATCCAAGAGGCACCCACTGCCATGCATGTTCTTGAGAAGGGGAGGGGGGGGGGGGCAAGAGCAGCCAGTTTAAAAACAAGTGAACTGGAATCACAGAGTTAAATTTCTCAGGGAATATGAACAAAAAAAAAATTAGAAATTATGAAACATTTTCCTCTCTTCTTGACTGATTATGACTATCTATATATGAAAAATGGGATACAAGCATATTTTTGAAGTGAGCAAATATATATTGGATATTTAATTATTCCGTTCATGAGGAGGTAATATAGAACATGTAAAAAGATACATCCCAGAGGACGTTTAGTCTATCCTAGCACAGCAA
>JAECUM010050423.1:0-30462 GCA_016617855.1 Megalonaias nervosa | reverse complement strand
TCCATTCATTCATTCATATCTAGGAACTCTTAACTATTAAACTGTTATAAATAATTATTTAATACCCTATATGAAAACAGAAAAGGGTTCAAACTAATTCTATAAGCATTATCAAAAGGGCGTAGAAACAGTTTATTACAATTAGTTTTAATCAAATTGTAGGCTAAAATAGATAATGGTTATTTATTATACAGATGTAATGATAATCAATTTTATAGGACTGAAAACTCTCATATTCCTATTCAAGCCAGCCACAATGAAGTGTGTCCTTCATGAGATCGGGAAGCAAAATGTCAGGTTTTTATGGAGCATTGGGATTTAAGGTGGAATTTTTCAGATTTTCTCATCTGTGAAACATTTATTGATTTTTATCTGCATTTTCTGATGAAGAAAATGATACTGTGAGAGCTTCAAACTTGTTACAGTCGTTCACGTAGACAAAGTTGCAGTGTGAGGGAGGTTGAGGATTTGGGGGAGATATTACCCCAGGCACCAGGAAAGGGAGGTAGCGTAGCAACCTTTTCTAATAGCTGAAATTTTCATAGCATTACACATGCACTTTAGTGTGATGGGTACAGTTGTTAAAAAAACATATTGGGGTGGGCTGAGTGCAATGGAAGAGGGTGGCATGTGACATAAAAACTATTCTTTCTAGCACACTAGGGGTTGCCACCAAAGAACGTTGCCTCCGAGAGCCCCAAACCCTTGTGTTGTGAGAGATTGCATGCAAACCAAGCTAGGTTGCATAACTAAAAAATGGGTTTTTGGTGGGCTTTTTAACCAGGGAAAGATTTAAAAAATTAATTAACACAAAGTTCTGGACATCACAAAAATGAACTAGCGGAAAGAAGTCTAGAATGTTATCATTTGATAATTGTTTGGAGGGGATTTTGTTTTTATTTTTGAGGTCATGCTAGAGAAATGCCCTGTTGAAGAGTCATACTGTAAAGTCTACTGAGTGACTTATCAATTGTCTGGTGGAATCGTGTTCATGCACACATCGGCATGTAAAAAAAAAAAACAAAAAAAAAAAACTATTTAGTGCCGAGGCCATTGAATAACGTGGCATTCCCAGAGACACACAACCTGCAGCCTACTGATTCAGAGAGTGGCACGCTAACCACTTAATGCGGCTATTACAAGATGAAAATATGGTCTAAAATACAATCAAACAGCTGTTACTTTAACTGTGAATTTGGATGTTATCTGTGAGAAAAGAAATTAATTTGATTTTAGTCTTTGATCTGTTGATATATAACAAAAAGATAAATATTACCGGATGTAAGACTATACTCATCAAATGGAACACGGGAATATGGAATAATCACAATGATAAAGAATTTTTATGAAAACACAAATCATCTTACAGAACAGGATGAAATAAGTGTTCCTCGAAAGTGATTGACACACTACTGGGAGAAAATCATTTCCTGGAATTCAAATTAAGAACAATTCTTCCTTTTAACTGTTTAGTGTTGAAACCATATAGGATGTTCTCCAGCGATGACAACATCGTCAAATTAGCTGCTGTCGTGCGCATATTGGATTTCAGATTGGCACCGTTTTCATTTAGGGCACGTAGACATCATTAGAAGTCTTTTGGTGAAAACCCACAACAAAATGATCATATATTCACGAGAAGTGGATTGAAAAAGAATTGTTTTAACACAGTTGTTGTGGCAGATTTATTGGATGTACGATTGACACCATTTTCTTTTCTGACCAACTAGGTATTATAAGAAGTGTATTGATAAAAATCCCATGTTGATATACAATCCATTTCGAAAGAGTAGGAACAAAAATGTTTTTGATATAGCCACTACAGTCGCATATTAAGGGCTAGTCACTTTCATTACAGACCAGCCCGACAACATGAAAACTCTTCTGATGAAAATACAAAGTCAAAATGGCTATCCTTTCAAGAGGAGTAGCGAGAAGATTTTTAATTTATCCACATATTGGACATCAGATCATCGCCATTTTACCTTAGAATCACAAAAACATTATAAGAAGTCTTTTAGTGAAAAGTACTTGCTTATATAACTATTTATTCAGGAAAAGGAGTGATAACAAGATTCTCAAGCTTGCCACTTTGGCAGCCATGTTCAGCATCAGACTGACACAAAGGAGTAACTAGACATCATACGAAATCCTCTAGTGAAAACACCATCTCAGTAAGACTTTCCTTTTAGGAGAAGTAGTGATAACAAGATTTTCAAGATGGCCACTGTGGTAACCATATTGGAAATCACATCGAAACCGTTTTCATTTAGAACCAAACTAGTCATCATAAAAGGTCTTTTAGTGAAAACCCCATATCAATACGACTTCCATTCTGGAGGATAAGTGATAACAATATTTTCAAAATGACTGCTGTGGAAATCGTATAGGACGTAGATCGGCACTGTTTGTATTTAGAACCAGCCAGATAGCATATTAAGTCTTTTAGTGAAGCCCCATGTTGATATGACCATTCATGTATGGGGAGTAACAATAAAAGGATTTCAAGATGACGGCAATATTGGACAAATGATTGGCCACATTGTAATTTTGGACCAGCTTAATTATGTATGAAAACCCCATGTTGATATGGCTATCCAAGTATGAAGAATAACAACAAAAAGATTTTCAAGATGGTCTCTGTGGCGGCCATATTGGTGTTCCGAGCAGCAGAAGTTTCATTTGGGAGCAACAAGACCATGGGATGAGTGTGTGTGAAAATTTCACGGCAATCCTCCAAAGTAGTTTACGGGGAGGAGTAGCGATAACAAATTTGTCCTAACGGACAGAATACAGATGAGAACCATTCCATAGGCTCTTCTTGTCTGTGATCAGTAAACTAAAATATAGAGGCCAACAGAAAGGCAAGTATTTATTTACCGTGTGACTGGTATTTAACTGTTTGATCAAGGCATTCCAATTATTAAGGTCATAGTTGACCCTGTATAATAACCATACAGCATCACATTTCCTATGATCCACTGTGGTGAGGCTGTGTTACCGTCAGGAATTGGGACATTTACATTTGTTAATGTCACCGTAGGAGAAATTAAAATACATAGTAAATTCTAACAATAATAAAAAGTCAGTGTGTCATCCATTGTCTGTCTTTTTTGTCTATATGTATGTATGTATGTATGTATGTATGTATGTATGTATGTATGTATGTATGTGGGTGGTGTGTGTATGTATGTATGTATGTATGTATGTATGTATGTACGTGTGTGATGTGATGTGATTTGGATTTTTAACGTAGCTTTAACAATTTTTCAGTCATATCGCTACGATGTCTGCAGTGTGGCAGTTTATAGTGATGTCTAGCACTGGGGCATCATGCCGCAGACATGCAGCATGATGTCCCACCCAGTCACATTATCCTGACACCAGGCCGACCAGTCCTAACACTAACCTCAAAATGCTGAGCGCCAAGCGAGGCAGCTGTTAGTACCATTTTTGTAAGTCTTTGGTATGACTCGGCTGGATATCGAACCCTCGACCTCCCGCATCCGAGGCGGGCGCTCTAACCACTAGGCCACCGGAGCGGTCTATGTATGCAGGTACTTATGTATGTATGTATGTATGTATGTATGTATGTATGTATGTATGTTTGTATGTAATCTTTTCCTCGATTGCATACTCCATTTCACATGCTTGAAGTCTATACTTAAAAGTCATTTCCATCGAATGAGTTGTAGAATTAGGTGATATATAACCTGCCATATATATATATATATATATATATATATATACACACACACACACACACACACACACACAGTGTGACTCCGCTATAGCACGCTCCATTATAACACGAATTCGGATATAACATGGTCGTGGCGTGGCTCCCGAAAATTCATATACATGTATTTTCTCGTGCACGAAAATTTTTTTTTTCTTAAAAGTACGAAAAAACGTAAAAACTTTATTATCATTTTAGGGAAGAGATCGCGTATGAATAATACAAGACGATCATGGTGTGGCTCGTGAAATTTCATGTGTTTTTCTGGTACACGAAAAAATAGTTTTTTCTTCTTAAAAGTATGAAAAATAACGTGTAAAAAGTTTATTCAGGGATCATGTAGGGCTTCGCCAATTGCGATTTTCTTTCCTTATTGGCGGCAAAATATACCATCTGGCGATTTGTTTTTTGTTGCCGATATTGTTGGCCGTTTAAACTTGTATATATAACCATTGGTTTGGAGTGGAGAAATTCAGAGGCCCCATGAAAGCAAGCCACAAACTTGATAAAAAGGCACTGAAATTTATCTATTGTTACATGAACAAATTCTTGTCCATATTGACAAACCATCTTAACAGTGCATTGTTATATCATAATCCACTTATGTTGACATCTAGCATGAGTACTGTATGCTGTGATATAACCGCTTTTTTTGTTGTTGATATTTCTGGTAGCGGAGATCAACTGGACGAGACATTATCTCATAATCTATCTTTCGTTGGATTTTCGGCTGCTCGATAGTAATTAATTTATTTACATAGAATGACATTTGTATGTGGATGGTAAGTAAAATTCCTCTTCTTTTCACTCAGAATTAAACCTTCAGAACACACATTTTCTGTAGTAATCCCTGTCATCAGACTAGAACAAAACAAAATCAAGATCTTACTTGTTGGTCTATTCAATATGCAGGCAGGAACAGAAACTTCAATCGACCAAACGACGGCCAATTCCTTTTTTAAAAATGTATCCAGAAAAAATAGTTCGCTGAAACTTCAAAGAAAACAATTACCTTTTCAAGCACCGATTGTTATGAAAACGCACTAAGCAAAGGAAAAAGAATCAGCCTCAATCATGCAATACATTTGATGTTGCCGCCGCAATAAGAAACGGGCATTTGTTTGGTTCTCCAAAGCTGTCCTTCAGCGGTGACTTCAATAACGCATGCAACCATCATCATTTAAAGCCTACTACAATCTTCAATAAAAACAAAACTACTTTCTTTAAAGGAAGTCAGTATCAAACTAAAATAAAAGAAATGGAATCTGATGGATTGTTTCATTTTTCAACGTGACTGGAAAACGTTAACTGTGCCGTGAAAGTTTCCTTTTTGCAAGAAAAAAGTTTATGCTTACGAACGCTACCAATGGTAGCCTAAAACGCAAATTAACTTTAACCGACTTGGGGCTTACTGAAAAGTAAATGTGCTTTGTCATTCGTTATGTGATTGTGCTATTTGTTCCACTGATTTCAGACCTATATAACCTGTGACAAAATTATCAAATATTCTTAATGTGTGCGTGAGTCCATATTTTCGATGGAATTATTTGTATTGTGGATTCAATGTATGGGATGAGATTCGCGGGTGAGTACACGTGTTTATACTCTCTATTCATGCTATATGTTAGACATGTATATATAAAAAGTATACACGTGTATGTACCAATGCGTGGTTCTCTGAATAAAGTAAAATATTATATATGCCTTCTCAATTCTTACCACAGGTGTATTTCTCATTTAATATGCATCGAGTTAAGCTGGTAACTGTGCCAATGAATCACGTATTTTTTCACTCGCATTTATTACCTACCCCTCCCCCTCGCAAATTTTTGGGGGTACATGCATCATTTTCTTCAGCTAACTGACCTGTTGCTTATAACACGGTCGTGTTCTATGGTTCACACTACCGTGTTGTAGCGAGGTAACGCTGTGTGTGTGTGTGTGTGTGTGTGTGTATGTATGTATATATATATATATATATATATATATATATATATATATATATATATCTTTGTTTTACTTGTTGAACTGTTCCTGTGAAACCATTTCACGTCGGCATCGGTTTGGTGGAAATTCATTTCGATACTGGTCGTAAAAGTAAATGGTATTTCCCACTTGTATCTACAAAATAAGCATATTTTATTATAATATGCAACACGTAAGCCTGCCCTGTGCTTTTCGTGGCTAGTCATTCTCTCTCCTTTCTTCTATATGTACCATCACATCAGCTCCAACCCTGGACGATCCTGTAATATACATTGCAAAATATATCCGGACTTCCAAATTCTCTGTCTTGAAAGGTTAAACAGCCAAGAGTTTACTATTAATGGGGACGGCAGTGTGGATGCATCATAGCGTCAGTCTGAATTTTGTTGTCACTTAGAAAGTTTCTACTTACTGGCGTCCGATTAGCTGGCATGTCTCATTAATTATTCCATACAACTCAAGTAATTACCAACTACCTCTTCCGCCTAACCAGCCTGTTTAAAAAGTCAGTCTGTAAATCACATAATAAATATGACGCAGGTACATATTAGTCAACAACACAGGAGCTATAAATATGTGTTGACAAGTTTTAAAAACCCTTAAAATTAATCGTTACAATTAACCTGTTTACGAGGTTCTAGTGCTTTTCCATTGGATGGGTTGATCAGGTGGGTTCTTCTTAACGTTGTTTGTTGTGACATAAGTCAAGCAGCGAGTAGGAACATATTGGTATATAGAGTTGTGTGTGTGTGTATATAAGGTCGGAGAGTTGATCAGCTATTTCATTCATATTTCATATGTTCTTGTTGTAACATCAGTCTGCAGATGTGTTTAATGCTGCGTTTAGATATAATTTCAGAGGAAACATTTGTTTGGACTATTCAATAGAATTGCAATTTGCTCACTGGACTAAACTATTATTCTGAAATTATTGTGAATTTATTCAAAGGAGTTCTGGACAGTGCCATTGTGATACATCAAGACTGCACATCAGTACTTTCGAGGACATGGAATTCATTCTGAACACTCTATTCTATTGAACTTGTATAGAACGTTTTAAGATTACTTTGGATTTAATTAATAATATTGTAAGTTCCTCTTAAAGTTTCATTGTTTAATTTAGAGAATTAAATTATTTGTTAAGTTAAAAAAGTTCTCGGTTTTGCTTCTTTCGGTTACATAGATTATGACCATAGATTCATAGCTATAAACACACAGAGACAAACAGAACGTCTTAAACTTGTTTTCAACATTAATATTTTACTTCAAAAAAGTATAATGACATATATCGATTCTAACTTAATTTCAGATAAACAAGTTTTGTTTCACCTAAGGCATTTTCAGTCAAGATGGTTATTTATTATGTCACCCAAGAAAAGTATAATTATGCTGCTCCTATTGCAACTAATTGTCTATGACCAGTAGAGCTAAGAAAACCAAACAAAATACTTATCTGGGAGACTACACGGTTTACAGAGGAAGAGACATGTATGTCTACCAACCTTGGCTGTTATTCTTATCAGCCCAAGTATTGACAAGCTTACATTCGAACGAATGTCTTTGAGGAATAGGTAAATTTTCATCGCAATAAAGGACTTAAGTTTGTTAAGTTCGTAGAGGTCTCCCTTTCAAAGCTTACTCCAAATATTTGCAACCATACTTCAGTGTTCGAATCACAGTTTTCTTGTACAGACTGGCAGATGTAATTGATTTAGTTTTGGAGTGCCAACTCCAAGATCAGGAAGGACAAGAAAACATTGCCGTGCTGCGTTAAGTGTTGATTTAAACAAACAACGTAACCTAACCTGTAATATATCCAAATGAGTAGCCAAATCGATTTCCTGCAAGGGTGTATCACCAACCTATGGAGACAGCCTGCTGTTTGAGCTTCTATTCTTTCCAAAGACAACAATCATTACTTTTTAGCATATATTTCATATCGCGTTTTCGAAATTATTCGGATGTTTTAATGCAAACATCTGGGTCAGATTATCAGGAGAATTTGCAAGACACGAAATCTGTAAGTATTGGATAGCAGCATTGTAGTCTACTTATGGTTAGCAGATAAAGAAAGGGAGAAAGGACGCCAACCTATTGGACTCTAGTCTGATTTTAAATGATTTGGTCTCGTATTTGCCACTCAATTTAAATCTCTTCAGATCCCAAACCATTTGTACTGGCAATTATTATCTAGTACCGACTTTGTTGTTGTTGTTGTTGTTGTAGGGTTTAACGCCATTTTTCAGCACAAGATAGGCTATACATGGCGGCCAGTATTAATGGTGGAGGAAGAACCCGGAAAAACCCCGGAAAGAACCACCGACCCACGAGAAGCTACTGGCAAGCTTTCTCACATACCCACATTGGCTGAATCCGAGACTCGAACCCACGCAGACATAGGTGAGATGGCAGTGATCCGTAACGGAGAACGCTTTAGACCACTTGGCCACTCGGGGCCCCACCGACTTTGTACATTCATTTACATATTTCTAATTATCTCCTAGAGTTTGCTTCTAGTTATACCACTGAAGAGTTTAAAGAAAATTACATCATATCAGACAGTATCAAGCTCCTTTTTGATATCAAGGAAAGCAGCATATGATTGTCATCAGTGTATTCATCTAACCTCATGAAGGATGAAAGCTAAAATGTTTCTGAAAATCACGATGTTGGAATTGAGAAGAAGAATTTCGTTTATTTCACGAAAATTATTTATTTGTCATATCACAGTTCTTTCAAATAGCTTTACATTACTGGTAATAAGGGTATTAGTCTGGAACTACCAGGATCAGCTTTACTCTTCCCGTAACATTTTAAAATCCTCCTTGCGTCTACATTCAAATTTCAGTATGGAATTAAATAATTTTAATGTAGCTTTTGTGAGTGAGGGCCACCGAATATGATGTTAATTTTGTAACAAGGCATGGTTATATGCTTCTGACCTTTGTAAGGCACGAATAACACTAGACAGGTGATAACATCTGTAAGTTCTTGTTTCCATAAATATGTCTTCTGATATTGTTTGAGGCTAAAATTTACTTCCTCTGTATTATTATGGAAATTATTGTAAAATTAACCATGATCCTTGAAAGAGTACAATCGTGATCTTTCAGAGCATACAGTACAGCGAAGTAATGTGCAAATGAATCAGCTACATAGTACTGGTTAGTAGAAAGACATCACTGGCAATGCCCCGTGTTTTCTTAACTTCATGTTTAACAGTGCCATCAGTTCAATAGATTGCTGAAGCTAATGGCTGATAACAACAAATTCCTCTGATTCTGCTCCTTGTGCATTGTGATTGTACATTTATGCGTACGTAAAATAATAACAATAATAATAATGAGGACTTTGTATAGCGCCTAATCTTTAGACGCTCTAAGCGCTTTACAACATTTGATAACACTTAAAAAACAACAACAACAACAAAAAAAACATATATAATGATATGATTACAAAAATAAAAACAAACACCACGAAAGCAGAAACAGAAAATATGCTGTAAATATTTAAGGCAATGCCTGATTTACTGCCATATAATGCGACTAAGTTGACTGGTACGCCTTGACTTCTGAAATATGCGTAGATAAACGTGCTTATTGAGTTGTCATCTATCCCACCAATAAAAGAGTTACAGTGCGTTCTCTGTATACACCTATAAATATCTCCTCATTTGCAACATCAGTAACTGTCCTAGCTTGAGAGGTTCAGTTTCATTTGGTTTGTACTTGGAAATGAATTTTTGTAAATTATCTTGAATGACCCTTTTTGATAAGATAGTTCAATAGACTAGGGAGGACAATCCTGTTTATACTGGCTCTTTATCATTATGAATAGAATTTTTGGATTTGACTTTCTTTCTAATGAATATTATCGTGCATGATGGTTCTGTTTAATTAAAGTTTATGTCTCTGGCACCTTGTGATCCTGTGGATAGACTATCGTTGAAGCCAATGAGTTAGTGTACATTAACTCTGAGTTCTGTTTGGGAGAGAAGTCTGTCTTTTGTGGCAGTTTTAATCTTTACACTGGTATCCTGGGATTATTCTAAAAGTTGTATCACATGAGGGTGTCGGCCTTGATTTCAACGCATATGTGTATCTTTTATGTACTCACGTGGGGCCATCTTTAGTGTGATTGTTTTGGAGCTCCTGGTGCGGTCAGTCTAGGTGTTTGAGACAGAATTAACACACTGTTGATTGGTGCTGATGCGCTATTAATTTGGGTCAGCGACGACGAGGCTGACATTCCCGGGCTTGTATTTCTGTGGAATGAAAATCTGTCAGAGACACTCTCAGTAGGTGTATGGTTGCAAACTACTACAGGGGGCTTGGCTTAGAGTTACAGGGGGATTGCTGTTCTTGATCGGGTTGATTATAATATGATCACTGTCTGCCATATCGTTCTCTAGTTTCTTAATCATATCATTCAAGGTAGTATTGTTCACACTAACAACTGTTTATTTTGCTGTTCAGGCCACTTATTGTCTCCTTGTTGTTCATTTCAAATGCAGTATGCTATACTTCTTAGTGAGTGTATATCCGTTATAAATCGGCAGTTTCAACTCTGATGTTTACTTGTGAATTGTTATCGAAGACACAGTCTGACCTAATAAAGAAATGGGGAACAAAGATATTGAAAATGCTTCCAATAATGGCTGGTTGCTCACCATTAATATATAGTCACAAGTAAAAGCAATCATTGGGATATCTGTAGTCTGCATTGAATTAGTTAAGAGCTCCTTCCATAACTGAAGGGAATTGGGAAAGGATTGAGCTTTTTACAATAGTTCTGTACTGATTATGAAGTCTTCTCTATGATTTACAAGCTTCGGGAGTTTCCAACATAAACATCCATCAGTTCCCCATCAAATTACTTAACCATGACAGCAATGTATTCGTGATTGGGAAACTGGGAATGTTGGTAATAACAAATATTCTCCGACTGTGAATCAGTATCGGCGGATAAGTGGTCATCTTGATTACAGGTGTGTGAACAACGTCAACTATCAGCAAGTGTACAAAGTGTAAAGTTTCGACCATGTATAAATATATTTTGCCCTTGACTGTTCTGGGCAGGCACCCGATTTTTCTTTCTGGTTTCTTCAGAAAGAAACTGAGTAGCTTCATTCAGCAACGGAAATATATTTGGACTTAGTTCTGACATTTGTTCTGGATCATCCAGACTACCAAACGATTTCTCAGAAGTTTCGGAGTAAGTTACGGGACAAATATGGTTTTATAATATGCTCATTCTCCTTTGATACCAACGTGACATGGCAGCATACAGTACCGAATGCCTTTTGCAAATATTATGAATAAATCATGTTTCTGCAATGATCATTAGTAATTTCCCAAATATCATAAGAGTTCAAAATTTTGATTTTATGCTCTGAGAAAGGAAATTACCAATGATTATGAACTTTCCAGAACAAAGAAGCAACCTTTTCAGTTGTATGTTTCTCTAAAAGTTGGGATATCAAAGAAATTTAGCTTTTGCTGCAGAAAGGGAATAAGACCCAATATTGATTTTTGAAGAAAGACACATAAGTTTTTATATATTTAATAAATGTTTTAAACACAGATGTGAGTTCTTGGTAAAACCTAAAAGCTGTGCCCAAAATCCAGTTCAAGATGGTTGATTGTTGATTTTACAGTGCACTAGCACTGTCAAGATGTAGGTTTACAGTGCCAAAAAAGGTTATATGATAAAATATCATGTATCAAAAAGATCATTAGCAATAAGTAATAAAAGTACGAACACCGAATAATAATATGGTGAAAATATATGAAGGCTCTTGATCAACGGGGAATGTAAAAGGTATACATAAAGTGGAATTAGCAGCTCTGTATGGAGGCAAGCACAGACAGTGGAATTAGCAGCTCTGTATGGAGGCAAGCACAGACACACTCTGAGGCTTTCATTTCATTACTCTAAAAGACGACAGAATTTTAAATTTTGTTTTTGTGACCTGGCAAATGTCAAATATTATTATGAAGGGTTTCATCATGAGAAACCCACAAACAGAGACATGGACAGATTCAAATGTACATACCAGCATATGGATAGAGACTACAACGATAAACAGATACTCGTCCAAGTACAGATGCACTAAAGAACACAGAGAACCAATAACTCCATACAGACAGACAGACATAAAAATGATTACCCGAATGATGAGTTATATTTCATTGGATCTGTAGCATTGGGATCCCTAAGGTATCGTGTCTGGGTCAGCTGAAGTGAGCTTTCATTTACAACCTTCACATGTACCGCCGGATAGTTCATCTGCAGAACCCAGATGTCCATTATGTCTTTAACATTCATTGGTTTCATTTCATCTTGAGATTGCTGAGACTGAAATAATAATAATAATAATAATAATAATAATAATAATAATAATAATATGATAGTAACTTGAGAATTAGGAAAATATCTGTCATTTTGATGCATGTTAAGTATTATTAAATATTATGTATCGTATTGTATATTCCTTTCATGTATATAATGTAACGATAATCTGGAAAGAATAGAATATAACTTAAATAAGCAATGATTTGCAAAATTTAATTCTAAAAAACATAAATAAATTGTCTCCCCTTTTCATGGTAAATTCATTAAAGAAAGCATGCAAATTATTGTCTCATTCGTCATTGATAATTACAGGTATATATAAATTCAGGTATACTAGAGCACCTTTACAATACTTTGGGATGTGATAAAGTTTCAAAATGTTCTGAATGCATTATTTTGTACATTTTTTTATGGTCAATGAGGAAGTAGCACAGTAGTGAATGTTAGTCCCGTAGTGACACAGTTGAAGATATTCACATGTAACTCACCAAATTGTCTTTTAGTTATACATATGAGTACCAGGTTTTATTTATGTATCCAGAGAGGCTCTGCATGTAAGTACCAGGTTTACGTATGTATCCAGAGGGGCTCTGCATGTAAGTACCAGGTTCTATTTATGTATCCAGAGGGGCTCTGCATGTAAGTACCAAGTTTATGTATGTATCCAGAGGGGCTCTGCATGTAAGTACCAGGTTTTATGTATGTATCGAGGGGCTCTGCATGCAAGTACCAGGTTTTATGTAAGTATCCAGAGGGGCTCTGCATATAAATGCCATGTTTTATTTCTACCTTCTGATTTAAAACGTCAGTACTTTGATCTGTGACCTTGCCCTTGAATATACGACTTTGCAGGTGGTACCCATCACACTTCAAATACCTAATTTGAAACAGGTATTACCCATCTATCTGAAAAAGGTGCAGAGTTACCTTAAAGAAAGGCAATACTGAAAATACCAACCTTTGGCTTTAAATCTATGATCCTAAAAGTGGCACCCAAGACGCCTCGTAGCAGTGATATAGCAGTATCAGGGCCGTAGAGAGCGATCACGGGCTCTGGGGTAAGAAACACCCGGGCCTCTCCCAGTTCTTGTTCAAACAAAATTTTTCTTTCATAAAATTAAAAAGTGTTGCTCGGCCCTGGCCCCCTTACGGGCCCCGGGGATATATCCCTGGTTACCCCTTCTCCCTCTTGTCTGCCCTAAGCAGTGTAACAAGTTTAATTAACTTGTCTCAAATGGCATTAATGATGCAGAGTGGAGAAGAAAGTATAATGAGCAGATGGATGAACAAACAAACGAACGGATGGACGGACGGAAATGCAAATGCCATGTCCACACTTTCCTCTAAAGGGCGGTGGCGGGGACATTATAATCTGCTGACAATTTATATTGCAGTAAAAGTAGTCCTACCTGTATCAGAGCATTCCAAAGGTCATCGAGGAAAGCAGCATCGTATTGTAATAAATTTTGGAGATGCGCATTTGGTTATAGGGCCCCGTTTAAGGAATTCTTAGATTTGTGTGATTTTACTTGTTTGATTATTGGAATTCGGTGCAATGGAAATATTCCGTAGCCCGAAATAATTAGCCAATTATTAGGCGCAAACGTCACGGAGAGAAAGTGTTAGTGAGTTGCCATGATGTCATGGTCAATGAGTAGCGAACTCAGATTCAAACCGCATGACTGTCCCTGGAATAATGTAGTCCTTAATAAAATCTAGTGGTGTACCTTGGTGTTGTGACTGCAGTGGCAGTATTTACGGTAGGAAACCGGTAAATTACACAATGGAATGATAGATATTTGGCAAGTTGGGAAATCTGTGGTTTTACATTGATTAGAGTAAAATTTATGTATAGAATGGACACGTCGGGCTTTCTAACTTACAACTGAAGTTGTATAGAAGTCTTTGGAAATTTGGGATAAACTTATGACTTCTAGCGGGAATCGCGCCAGGGTTTGACACCGCTCGGTCAAGCAAAGACCCCTGGCTTGTAACAGTATCTATTACCGCTCAAATAAAATCTACGGACAGTTAATTTAGCTGTTAAAGTAGTGCTCCCCTGTGTTAGGGCACTCCAGAGGTCATCATGGAAAGCAGTACCATACCTTCTACTGGTCAGTTAAAATCTACTGACAGTAAATTAAGCTGTAAAAGTTTGCCTACCTGAGTCAGGGCATTCCAGAGGTCATCGTGGAAAGCAGCCTTCTATTATTCAGATACCTCTGAAATGTTTAGAACAACAAGAAAAAATCATTTTTAAAAGGTACAACAAGGAATGATTAATATGTTACCTACGTCCTATATATTTGATAATGTAATATGAAACTGCCGTTTTAATATATAGAGTTCCTGAAAAATCAACACAGAGTTACTAATATATCATAATTGGTGTTTGTGCAGGTTTGGTCACGGAGGTACTCGGTTCGGACAACACTAGAATCCCACTGAACAACGCAGACCAACAAGATGCATTCCTTAATTGAGAAAATAAGACGAAAATGTATTTTCGGTACATAGCTTGTAAGTGCAGTCTCTTTGATAAGAATACTTTTGTAATAATGGTCTCAATGAAATAAATTGATCGATACAACAGGCTAAAGCAAGTAACACAGCTTTTTATCGATACCCAGTTGAAAATCGCAACTGTAGTATCTTTCTCGGCCACGTATAACTTATACTGTTATAAAATACATAATTAGGAGAAACTTCAATGTATACAAATTATTTAATGCAAATATATAAATCACAAAACTGCATCCTATGAAAATGTCAATGAGTAATTGTGAATTCTGTTCAAGGTTGAACAATATTTGTTTCTTCCTAACATGCTTGACTCTTTAAATTTACATTTAATTTGCTACATACATACATACATACATACATACATACATACACCACCACTTACTCCTTTTTGGTTGCAGCCAGTACAACAAATTAACTCAAACTTACCGTAAAACCTTTCCGGAAAGTTTCCTCTCGTAAGAAAAACCTCATCATTCTGATAATGGAGGCTCCCTGAAAGAATAATTAAAACAAAATATATCCCTATGTATGTATGTATGTATGTATGTATGTATGTATGTACATATGTATGTATGTTATTATTGCTGCTGTTGTTGCCATTATTGTTGTTATTACTTTATTATGTCTTTGTGTCTATTTTTTATCATAATTTTTCACTGTGGTAGCACTGCCTAATTTATACTTCTCTTACCCTAGTGGATGTCGCAATAATTTCAAAAGGCGTTTTGTCTCTCGCAGCCGAACCGTACTTATTTCGAACATTTCATCCAGGATGTAATTCTGCGAGGTGGTATTCTTTAACGATTTTTGTGTATAAGACGCTTCATAACCTCTGTTATAGCTTGTAAATCCTTCAGTTCGGATGGTTTGTTTAAGTGAAGTGCATACTTGTCATCTGTGCAAAATGCTCAGAATGACACAAAAGTTCACAAGCCATAATACAAGAAAACAGGAGGAAGGAATAGGTCCATCACAATCGGGTCACAAATGCCTCCCTTAATCGCTGTTCACCAATGGAATTAATAGAGAATTTCACCATGATGTCAAGTGTCATGTAACTGGTAGTTTGGCTGCATATACGGTGAGCAACAATATGAGAACCGTGCTGAATAAATAGTACCTAATTTAATTCATAAAAACTAATATAAACACGTGTTTTAACTGATGGAAGGATTGATAAAGCTTCCTTTGTGGAGATTCATTTACAAAGAGCCATCAATTGTAAATTTGTTACACATTATCTATCACCTTTTAATATTAATATAAGATGTTGCCCACCAGTGTGATGACACTTCGACGTCATTCATTATCAAACACAGTCATTCTTAATAATTAAATTTTTTTGATCTAGAGTCTCTTGAAGGGACTGACGCTCTACTGGGCGAAAAGAGTGTCTTGAAGGGACTGACGCTCCACTGGGCGAAGAGAGCCTCTTGAAGGGACTGACGCTCTACTGGGCGAAAAGAATTTTCAGGAATTCAAGATAAGATCATTTATTCCTTCTAATTGTCGAGTGTTTTAAACCACCTCAGATAATTTTCAGCGATAACATGATTTTCAAATTAACTGCTGTGGTACATTTTGGGTGTCATCTTAACACCATGTTCATTTTGGACAAAGTGGAAATGGTTTAGAAGGCTTTGGGGAAAACCCTATGTCATCGCTGACAAGATTTTGGAGAGTTTGCATGGCAACCATATTGGGCGTGCGACTGGTAACATCTTCTTTTAGGACCAACTAAAAATCATAAGAAGTCTATTGTTGAAAACTCAACTTTAATATGGCATGGCATGGAGAGTTTGCATGGCAGCCATATTGGGAGTGCGACTGGAGAGGAGTAGAGATAACGGTATTTTCAAGATATGACTTTCCATGCAGGAGAAGTAATAAGATCTTCAAGATGGATGTCATGGCGACCATTAGAACTGAAAATCACTGTCTCACAAACCTACCTTTCCATAGGATATGTAGTCAAAAATCTCGTTGATTTCGTCAGGATGGCTCACTGGTACGTAAAGAGGATGAGAGGATACCAAACCGTCAAAATTAAATGTAGATTGTACAGGATAGATGACAAATTGTTCAAACTGAAAGCAAAACACATCAACTGACTTTATTATGCCTGCTTTATTTCATTCTTAAAAAACAATGATCGGGGATAGTTTTGCCACCATAATATTGTTAGGTCAAATTAGTACACCTGTTTGAAAATAACGTCGATTTATGGTATTGATTTATTGATTTTCATAACACTGGTTAACTTATAAAAATTGCTGATATTTTTAATCACTTGTAAAAATACTTAGAACAATGGATCTTTCACACCATAAGGTCATGGATTCCTTGCAGTCCTCATAAACTCTGCACATCACAATGAAAGGAGTTAAAAGTAAGTAGTATTCCATGGTGACAAGAAGTTTTCCTTTTCATTTAAATTATATTTTAACGTTGAATGTTAAGCTGTGACAGAAAAAAAATGTCAGTGTTTCATGGGCATCAAAGATAAGTTTACAAATTAAAATTGTGCCAGTACGAAACAGATACACCCGTCAATATTGTACAATTGAATGACAATGTTATACTCCACAAAAGGGGTCACAACTCCGTTAAAAGGTAAAATTAAATTTTACCTGGTTCTTCTTAATGAAAGCCTTATGAAATATTTGGTTTAATGCCGTTAAATCCTTCAAAAGTTTTAAGAGTGCAAAGTTTTGAGTCAAACAGGGGTCATAACAAATAAACGTTGCCTGGAAAAAGGCTGAAATTTGAAACTGGCCTAGTTCTTGGTAATGTAAAGCTCAAACTGAATTTAAATTCGTGAAATCCTACAAAAGTTATTGAGAGGAAACAAATTCTGGACGTTACGGGACAGACATATTCCCCCCATTGGTGTAGCCGGTCATAAGAACAGTGTTAATATAGTGTATCTGTATGAGAAAATGTGCCTGCAACTGACGGTTCTATGTTATACATGGCCTGTCTGAGATATGGAACAAAACCTTTTAACACTATGTCAGTTTTATATACCAATTAAAGAATGACACATACACGTTTGCTTACAATGTTTATCTTTACATAATTTGTACAATGTTATATTAGACCATGCACAATTACTGTAAAAGCATCTGTTTCGAACAAATTGTTTTTTCAGTCAGATTAATCTACGTATACCATTAAATCTCTTTTTTGCGCTGTCGTAAGGCACAGGACCCATTAAAACATCCATTCAAACAAAAAGAAGATTTTGTATATTAAGTAGCCGATGTTCTGCAAAAGACCTTTCTAAACGGCGGGAGCGTAAATGGAATATTTTTAGACTGAGTCTCTTCTTGAGTGAAATTTCTGAACCAGGCAACAAAAGCATTGGTTGTTTGTTTACGTAATATGTTGGTTAGTTCCCAAAGAACAAGCATTTTTCGCAAGGCAATTTCTTGGTCATGAATTTTCCAACCTTCACCTTTTTGAAGCACTGCCTAGACAAGCTGCTCGCGGATATTTATGCTTTGCTGAATTACTCTTCAATTTACCCTTTTCCAGTCCGGTTGAACATGGTCAATACCCATGTATCCCACGAAACTGGCAAATCCTTCGTTGAGCCACAGATCGTCCCACCATGATGGCGTTACCAGATTGCCGAACCACTACATTGGAAAACAGACGATACAAATTAGCTAGCAGACAAAAAATATGTCATTTTGAAAGATAGCCGGATATATATAACATGTACTAAAAATATGGTAGTTTACCAAATGTTTATTTTATTCTGTTCAATACATAACAATACTCTAAGTGGAACATGCTCACTAATACGTAACTGGGAAGTATGATTGACATTGAAATATCTTTGATAATAGTCACTGCCGTTAACTCCGCAAAAGGTATGAGTGGTAACCTTCGCTGTCGCTTATCAGATGAAATAAATTTTGTTTTGCATTAATTTTTCATACATAGCAGGCTCATTCTCGCCTACTACTGCGTGCATAAAGAAGCACAGGTTGATTCTATCATAGGAAGAGAAAAATTGCAATTAATTTGCAGTCATAATTGTTATTTGATGATTTGTAAAGCATATTCTTGCGCTATGCTGTTTGCAGAAATGTTTTCAGATGGCTTTCATTTATATAATACATGAGACAAATAAATGGTTGCTGTTCATTGCATTTGTTTGATATTCAAATTTTATCAAACAAATTTTGTCTTCTCACCATGTGTGCCAGTTCATGAGACACGATTGAGCTGACCCTTTGCTTGTCTGTTGCTGAGGACACGCCCTCTT
This sequence comes from Megalonaias nervosa, assembly GCA_016617855.1. NCBI lineage: Eukaryota > Metazoa > Mollusca > Bivalvia > Unionida > Unionidae > Megalonaias > Megalonaias nervosa. Next base: position 11,584 of record JAECUM010050423.1, on the reverse strand, counting down.
CGTACAACATGGTGGTCTCATGGTATATGATTAGGCCCCAGTTTTCTGATGCTCCTGCCGCAAAGTCTGGGATAGCTATCATGTCTGCCATGAAGAAAATACATGTACAATGGGGCCCATTCGAAAATGAGAATTCAAATTCAACAACATTTTGGGTGATATATACAATAATCATTTAGAACTGCATTATATAGTAATATTAATTTAGCTTTTAATGAGGTTACGACAAACCATATTCTTGTTGGTTACTTGGTGTAATTTCTACTTCAAGGGTATAATCCAGCCCAAATTCCTTTTCTTTCTCACTCCACATTTCTGGGTGATTTGTCCAATATGTATGAGAGGGGAGGGGGGAACAGAAAGCAGAAAGGATTGTGATGAAAATGTGTACCATATTAAATTCATTTAGAAAACGATCATTATTAATACATTTTATCGTTATTTTCATACGTCACTAGTGACTAATATGTGGAAATTGACCATTGATCTAGAATCAACTACAGACGCTCGCAAGAATGTTTATATATGCGTATTATTGCGCCATGGGCGGATCACAATTTGATACAGCATTATCATTGGCATATCAAATTGCTTTATACCAACACTTTAAATGCCATGCTATTTTTAATGTATGTGGTATATATAACGGGCATGTAAACCATAGCACAAAACTTACATTTTGACTCAGAAGCTGGAACACGGCATGAAAAAATATAGTTTGCTTTCGTTTCGACCTTAAGCAAGGTCTTCCTCGAAGAACAACGAAGTACATCAAAACAGGCAAACACATACAAAGTGCGACTTGTGTAAAACAATGAACTTGTACATTTTGGCAAGGCAGAAAAGCTATCCAATCGGATCAAAGGGTGCAAACTAAAGAAAAATAATAAAATAACAATAAATAACTACATATCTAGGAAGAGATCTATTATCTGTTGAATAATATGTGCATATATATATTACCTTGCTTAGGAAGTGGGTATTCAACATCAAAGTATTTCTCGAAATATTCTAGAATTTTAACCCCTACATCCAACGAGTAATTGGCTTGTTCAATAGCCGCAGGTCTTGCCCACGCGCCATACTGTAATAATAATAATAATAATAATAATAATAATAATAATAATAATAATAATAATAGTAATATAATCTTTATGTTAAATGAAACAAAACCAGGATTATATATTTATAAAATTGTAATTATTTTAGCATTTGGTGTACATAATTCAAATAGCTTTCCCTGTGTTATTCGCTTCCCAAAAAAAACTTTTGACCCAAAACTATACGATTTGCTCATGATATCTACAATAATAAATAAATTCATTAGGCATACACAGATATCTCTCGTTGGTACACTGGAAATATAAACAGAAAATGAAATTCATCTACTTTATCGCCATTGTTGAATAATAATAATAATAATAATAATAATAATAATAATATTATTATTATTATTATTATTATTATTATTATTATTATTATTGGCAATGATAGTAGTAACGATTTTGATGACAACAACAATTACTGTTACTATTACCTCCTAATAATGATTATTTAGAATACTAGTAAAAAGTGTTCTGCATTATAACTCCTTGATCAATGTCGAGGGTTTGGGGTGATGGGGGTATGAAGTAGAAAAAAAGTGGGACATGCATGTGGGGACCAGTCATTGCTGTTGCTTATTTTTGCTAAAATAAAATTGTGAATGGCTGAGTATAGTTGTAATTGACGGTCACCACAGTTGCTAGATTGAAGCTGAAGACTGGTTGCAAGAGCGAAATGACCTAATTTTCCATGACAATTTTAGATAATAGATGTTCAGCAACTAAAGTTATCTTCTAAATGTGTGAGTAAGTAATTGGAGTTTACCGGACATAAAGTATTCTTCTCAAGTGCGTCGCGGTAGTGTCTGTTAAATACATTGAAGATATCTCCAACTAATTCAAATGGTTAGTTGATATTTTCTGTTCAAATAAATATAGATCTTTAAATTTAAACCGATCCCAGTCACTTGCAGCTTTTTTGTTGTTAAATGGGAGTAACTGAGTATAGTTGTAATTTGGGGGTAGTATTAATACGGGGGTGATCGCAAGGAAATGGTGTGCAATCTTCCAAGAATTACTGTCACGTGTTCACTTTTTTTTAATACTTTATTTGTACGAAGGCTACTGATTTGAAATTATCGAGACCGCCTTTAATAAGGGGAAGAAAAAATGCTTAACTTTGTGGTTAATCTATGGTGTTGACGGACGTAAGAACGGACACGTACACTGACGCAAAAGTGATTGGTATGGAGAATTTCCGCTAAGTCGGACGTTGCAAAAAATGAATTAACTCTGGATTTTGTTAGAATAAGTAAAGGCAAAGATAAACATATGAGTAGTTTTCGGCTCGGACAATCCACTCAAAAATGGGTCAAAAGCAAAATAAACATACGCGTATTTTCCCATTTGGAAAAGGACTTCGAAACAAGCAAAACCACAATTATCAGTGAAACGCAAAATAAAAATAAAAATAACTTTAGACTTAAAATTGTATGTACAACGTTTGTACCTAATATAGCAAATACATGTAGTCATGTATGTATGTATGTATGTATGTATGTATGTATGTATGTATGTATGTATAATAAGATATGTATGTATATATGTATTATAAGATATGTATGTATGTATGCATGCAAGCATGCTAACATGTATGTATATATACGCGTATTTTTTTTTTTTTATTTATATAAATACATAAGTTTGTCAGAAATTCAAACCGTATCTAGAATTGTCGATCCATCTTTAAAACAACGGCTACAGCAGATTCTGTTCCACTGGAACATAATAGTGTTTAGCTGCCATGTTATTGAGGAGAAAAACAGGTTGGTTTAGAGAGGCAAGATATTTGTATTTGCTTGTTTCAATAGCATATTTAAATCATTAAAAACAGTGGAATTAGCCCACTTGAAATCGACCGATATCTTGACATTCCTCGGATCGCAAGTTTTATCGTAATTACAAGCCGAGCTAAAATGTAAAATATAGAATTGTCATATATTTCTATGCAAAACAGATCGTTGAATACTCAACGAAAAGGTAAATCTCAATAAATGTGTTCAATTTAACTGAAGTATTTTGAACTATAGTTCAACTATAGTTGTGCTGAAATTACAGTGCAGTCAGTGAGTGTTGAGTCTAATCTACTCAAATAGTTCCCTACGATGATCGAGTACTATAAACGAATTACAGTGTGGTTGAAAATTTCTGTGCAGGATGCATCTCTAATATTTCTTTGAACCCAGTCTTGTGTTATGTTACCCTCAAATCAAGTTGTCAATGCTAAAGTTGAACAAGAGTCTCTCTGACGGATTGCCGTTCTCCTGGCTGAAAAGATTATTCAGGAATTTAATATGTGACCATTTCTTCCTTTTAACTGCCAACTTGTGAAACCATCTTTGATATTCTTCGGGGAATAAAACGATTTCAAATTATCTGCTGTGGTGTATTTCTGATTGGAACCATTTTCATTTAAGACCAACTAGACATCGTAAGAAATATTTCAGTGGAAACCCTATGTTAATAGAACCATCCATTCTGGAGGAGCTGTGATAACAAGATTTTCATGATGGACGCTGTGATGCCAGATTAGCATCAGTTTCACTTAAAACCAAGTAGGCATTACAATAACATATCAATTTGCCTTTCCGTTCAGGAGAAGTAGCAATAACAAGATTTTCAAGATTGGATATATAATCGGTCCCATTTTCATTCAGAAATGTGTGTGTGTTATTTGGATTTATAACGTAGCTTTAACAATTTTTCAGTAATATTGTTACAATGTCTGCGGTGTGACAGTTTATAGCGATGTCTAGCACTGTGGCATCATGTCCCACCGAGTCACATTATCCTGACACCAGGCCGACCAGTCTTTGCACTAACCTCTTAATGCTGAGCGCCTAGCGAGGCAGCTGCTAGACCGTTTTTATAAGTCTTTGGTATGACTGCGGGGATAAAACCCGCGACCTCCCGCATCCGAGGCAGATGCTCTAACCTCTAGGCCACCGGAGCGGTCCCATTCATTGTAGCCATAACAAGATTTTCAAGATAGCCGCTATGATGACCATATTGGATGTCAGAGAGGAGCCATTTTCATTTTGTACCAATCAGACCTTGTGAAGAGTGTGCGCGTAAAGTTTCATGGCGATTATTCAAATAGTTTAGGAGGAGTCATGATAACAAACTTGTGCTAACGGACAGACGAACGATGGACAAGAGACCATCCCATAAGCTCTTCCGGCCTATGACCAGCAGAGCTAAAAACACATGCACCTATTTGAAATGAATGATGTCTAAAATATATGCCGTACCTACTATGTGATTTGTCGGTGGGGCAAATTTTTTTGTTGCTCTTTGCCATTCCCAAGAAATAAATCAATATCACCCGATTTAGAGAAGGCTTATTTATATAAGATGAAGTACGTACCGTAACATTACCAGATGCGATTTTCGTGAGGACATCAAAATCACAAATGATGAAAGCAAGGAGGTATGTTGACATAACCGGCGTTGTTTGAAAATGATCAGCGACCCATCCTCCACCCCTACAAAAATGTGATCAAGACTTTAAACATTACTAGAAACAACGTGTAATATTTTTTAGTAAGTAAAGCGTGTCATATGAACTAAAACGAACGAAGGTGCAAACATGCATGGCTTGAAAATAATTTGGGTGATAACTGCTTATCAAAGCGAAACAAATTACAAATACAATAAAATAGTGGTTTCACCAAATTGACGGATGACATGAAAATATTTCGGCAATCAGCAGTTCGGACAATGAAGTTTTGATTGCATTTTGTATTTGAAAACTAAACGTGACATTACAGTAGTTTAGATGAATAGAGCAGAAATGACAGGAATTCCTTGAAGGAACTGGCGCTTTACAGGGCCAACACAATTTACAGAAATTGAAGACAAGACAATTTCTTCATTTTAATTGTCGAGCTTCGCAACCATCTCTGATATTCTGGAGTGGTAACAAGAGTTTCAAATTAACTGCTGTGGTGCACTTATTAGATGTCAGACTGGCATTACTTTCATTTAGGACAAAGTAGACTTAATTAGAAGTTTATTAGTTAAAACCCCATGTCATATTCATGGTTCATTCGGGGAGTAGTGCCGACAAGAGTTTTAAAATAGTCGTCATATCAGCCATGTTGGATGTATAATTGACACCATTTTCACTGAGGACAAACTAGGTATTATAAGAAGAATATTAGTGAAAATCCCAGTGCAGATATATCAACGGAATTGGGAGGCGTAACAATAACAATTTTTTCAAGACAGTCCCAATGGATACCATATTATTAATATTAGTGTTATGTATATTTAATTTAATTATTTGTTTGTTAGTTTTAAATTTGTTTTGATTCCATTACATGCTATTGTAATGTAACTTTGTTTACTGGATTTGACATTGTCCACAAATTGAGTTCAGTTCTGTTTGACCTGACTGAATGTTTTCATTGATAAACACCTAATAATGGAAACACTGTATCTAGTTTCTGACCTTGATTCAGAACCAGTGACAGCTTTGGTAAACATTTCTTTTTAAGAACCATTAAGTTAAGTCAAGGCCATACTTAGAGTACTTGATATGAAACATGTATTTATTGTTACAAACTTCTAATTTTACTAAAAGGTTGACCCTCATCCAGGAATCTGTTTTGCGTCTTAAATTAGTGTATAATTGTTGTCTTGATAGATATTGTTCAGTCGGGCTTAAAACACTTCAAATGTCAAGTTACATTATGTTGTGACCAGTTTGAGTTGAATTTTTTTATTTATGGAATTCAAGTGATTCTTTTCCCTGGAAATATATATGTGCTGCTACCAAAATTCGTGGACAAAGACAATCACTGGAATTTATACGGAATTCAAAATTGGAATAATATTTTCTGTGATTCAACAAGGAACTGTTGACACAGCAGTACTTCGCAGACTACACAGACGTCATCCATTTTGGATTTCATCGAGTCTCAGATTCATTCAAGACTTTTTAATAATAGGACTTCTATTTTTTAGTTCTTGGATTATTTTTTGATTTGATTCGTAAAAGTGTAAGTTCTTTTTCCTCATTTTCACTTGGTCTTCTTGGGAAATAAATTATTTGTTAAATTTTGCAAAGCTTGTTGTCTTCACTCATTTCTGTTACTTTTTGTAAGAGCCTAGACTGTAACGTTAGACATTTTTTCATTTAGGACCAACTAAACAAACCCCATGCCAGAAATGACTTTCCATTGAAAAGAAGGTATGAAAAAAAACAAGATTTTCACTCTGGCTTAGTGTTAGTTGTCAGATCAGCACCATTTAAATTTTGAGCAGCAAAACATTATATAATGTCTTTTAGTGACAACACCATACTGATATGATTATTCATTAGAAAAGCAATGATAACAACATCTTAATTCTGGACACTGTGGCATCCATATTGGAACATTTGGCAGCCATATTAGACATCAGATCGGAACTATATTCATCATTACTAACTAGATATCATAAGAAATCTTCAGGTAAAAACAATATGCTAATGTAACATTCCGTTCAGTAGGAGTATCAGTTCTCAAGATGGCTGCTGTGGCGTTCAGAATGAATGTCAGATTGGCACCATTTTCAATTCGAACCATCTTGACATCATAAGACGTTCTTTGGTGAAAACCACACATCCGATTGGCTGTTCAGATGGAATTATGATACCTAAACCCTCTTAAGATGTTTGTCATATTGGATGTCAGACTGGTTCCACTTTTATTTAAGCCAAGCTAGGCGACATATTAAGTCTCTTAGTGAAACTCCATGTTGATCAGACCATCCATGCACGTGGAGTAGCAATAACACAATTTTTAAGATGGCAGTTGCGGGGCCTATATTGGATGTCAGATCCGTATAATTTTAATTTAGAACCAACTGAACATCAGTAATAAAAATGCTTCAATGAAAACCCCATGTTGATGTGACCATCCATTGAGGAGATTAGCCAAAAATAATTGTCATGGCGGCCAAACTGGACTTCAGATTGGCACCAACTGGACAGTATAAGAAGCCCTTTAGTGACGACCCCGAGTTGAAGACTTCATGTTGATATGACCATACTGGATTTCAGATTGGCATCATTGTCATTTATAACCAACTGGACAGTATAAGAAGCCCTTTAGTGACGACCCCGAGTTGAAGACTTCATGTTGATATGACCATACTGGATTTCAGATTGGCATCATTGTCATTTATAACCAACTGGACAGTATAAGAAGCCCCTTAGTGACGACCCCGTGTTGAAGACACCATGTTGATATATGACCAACTGGACAGTGTAAGAAGTCCCTTAGTGACGACCCCGTGTTGAAGACTCCATGTTGATATGACCATGTATGTAGGAGGAGTAGCGATACAAGATTTTCAAGAAGGAGGTCAGATCGACAACACTGTCATTTAGCACCAACTAGACACTATGAAAAGTCTTTGAGTTAAAACCCCATGTTGATATGACCATTCTTTCAGAAGGAGTAGCGACAACACGATTTTCAAGATGGCCACTGTGGCGGCCATATTGTATGTCCCAGCAATATTTTTGTATTCAGGACTAATTAGAGTACTAAACAATGGGATGAATGTGTGGATAAATCTTCATGACAGTCTTGCAAGTAGCTTAGAAGGAGTAACGTTAACATACTTGCGCTAAAGGACGGACTGACGACGGACGAAAGACCATCCCATAAGATCTTATTGTCTGTGACTTATAGAGCTAATAAACAATAGTCTCCTGAAGGGACAAACGCTCGATGGGGTTTAAAGAATTTTCACGAAGTCAATTTAAGACCATTTCTTCATTTTAAATGTTGAAACAATCTTTGATATTCTTCAGCGATAAGAATATTTTCAAATTAACTTGTGTGGTACACATATTGGACGCCAGCTTGGTAATATTTTTATTTGGACAAAACACACATCATTAGAAGCGTTTTTGGTGAAAACCCCATGTCATAATGGTCATCCATCCAGGTGAAGTAGTGAATGCAAGAATTTTAAGACAGCCGTGGCAGGCATATTGTATGTACGACATGCACCATTTCTGTTTAGGACGTAGCGTATTGGTGAAAATCTCATGTTGATAAAAGTTATATGTTTATGCCGCTTTGCTACCACATTCTGGAGGATAGAAGCAGCATTCAACGCGTGTCAATTGGTCTTGGAGTATAACAACAACAACAACAACAACAACAACAACAACAACAATAATAATAATAATAATAATAATAATAATTCGAACTACAACATCATCACACATCAGCTAGCGAGCTGTTATGACTAGAACTAAAAGCATATGAAGAGATATCCGGATTTTAAGAGGAAAATATTTAATTCAAGTAAAGATTCAAGTAAACATCTGTATTTAAGAAACGCAAATTCCATACAGCTTTAAAGCTATCTTTTCAAGAGACTAATAATTAGAGAGGACAAATGAGATTTAATCCTTGATCTCGGCAAACCTTGCGAGGAAGACATATTGTCTCCCCTTATGTCTATTAGGACGCTTCCTTCCTTCAATTGAAAAAAGGGTTGGTATGGTATGGGGTTACTCAGAGATCTAGACAAGACATAGCCCACAGTTCGCCGTGAAAGAACATTTTAAGTTTTAATTTATTCATGACCATGGTCAGGTATACAATTCTTGTCAAATCTGTGACGATATGTGGCAGAACTATATAGCGATTAAATTGTGTGAATGATGGCTGTTTTGTGCTAATAGAACTATGTAGCCATTATAATGTGTGAAGGATGGCGGTTTTGTGCTAATAGAACTATGTAGCCATTAAATTGTGTGAATAATGGCGGTTTTGTGCTAATAGAACTCTATAGCGATTAAATTGTGTGAATGATGGCGGTTTTGTGCTGACATAACTCTATAGCCATTAAAATGTGTGAATAATGGCGGACTTGTGCTGACATAACTCTATAGCCATTAAATTGTGTGAATGATGGCGGTTTTGTGCCAATACAACTATGTAGCCATTATAATGTGTGAAGGACGGCGGTTTTGTGCCAATAGAACTATGTAGCCATTAAATTGTGTGAAGGATGGCGGTTTTGTGCTAATAGAACTATGTAGCAATTAAATTCTGTGAATGATGGCTGTTTTGTACTAATAGAACTATGTAGCCATTAAATTGTGTGAATGATGGCTGCTTTGTACTAATAGAATTATGTAGCCATTAAATTGTGTGAATGATGGATGTTTTTTACTAATAGAACTATGCAGCCATTAAAATGTGTGAATGATGGCTGTTTTGTGCTAAAAGAACTATGTAGCCATCAAATTGTGTGATTGATGGCTGTTTTGTACTAATAGAACCATGTAGCCATTAAATTGTGTGAATGATGGCGGTTTTGTACAAATATAACTATGTAGCCACTATAACGTGTGAACAATGGCTGTTTTGTACTAATTGAACTATGTAGCCATTAAATTGTGTGAATGATGGCTGTTTTGTGCTAACACAAATATGTATCCATTAAACTGTGTGAATGATGGCGGTTTTGTACTAATAGAACTATGTAGCCATTTAAATTGTGTCAATGATGGCTGTTTTGTGCTAATAGAACTATGTAGCCATTAAATTGTGTGAATGATGGCGGTCGTATCCTAATAGAACTATGTAGCCATTAAATTGTGTCAATGAAGGCTGTTTTCTTCTAATAGAACTATAAAGCCATTAAATTGTGTAAACGATGGCTGTTTTGTACTAATAGAACTATGTAGCCATTATAATGTGTGACTGATGGCGGTTTTGCACTAATAGAACTATGTAGCTGTTATAATGTGTGAATAATGGCGGTTTTGTGCTAAAAGAACTATGTAGCCATTAAATTTTGTGAATGATGGCGGTTTTGTACTAATAGAAATATGTAGCCATTAAATTGTGTGAATGATGGCCGTTTTGTGCTAATAGAACTATGTAGCCATTAAAATGTGTGAATGATGGCGGTTTTGTACTATTAGAACTATGTAGCCATTAAATTGTGTTAAGGATGGCCGTCTTGTACAAATAGAACAACTGTAGCCATTAAATTGTGTGAATGATGGCGGTTTTGCACTAATAGAACTAGGTAGCCATTAAATTGTGTGAATGATGGCGATTTTGTGCTAATAGAACTATGTAGCCATTAAATTGTGTGAATGATGGCTGTTTTGTACAAACAGAACTATGTAGCCATTAAAATGTGTGAATGATGGCAGTTTTGTACTAATAGAACTATGTAGCCATTAAATTTTGTGAATGATGGCTGTTTTGTACTAAAAGAACTATGTAGCCGTTAAATTTTGTGAATGATTGCTGTTTTATACTAATAGAAATATGTAGCCATTTGAATGTGTGAATGATGGCGGTTTTGTACTAATAGAACTATGTATCCATTATAAAGTGTGAATAATGGCGGTTTTCTTCTAATCGAACTATGTATACATTAAATTGTGTGAATGATGGCGGTTTTGTACTAATAGAAATATGTAGCCATTAAATTTTGGGAATGATGGCTGTTTTGTACTAATAGAACTATGTAGCCATTATAATGTGTGACTGATGGCGGTTTTGTTCTAATAGAACTATGTAGCCATTATAATGTGTGAAAGTTGGCGGTTTTGTTCTAATAGAACTATGTAGCCATTATAATGTGTGAATGATGGCGGTTTTGTACAAAAAGAACTATGTAGCCCTTAGAAGATGTGAATGATGGCGGTTTTGTACTAATAGAACTATGTAGCCTTAAAATTGTGTGAATGATGGCGGTTTTGTACTAATAGAACTATGTAGCCATTGTAATGTGTGAATAATGGCTTTTTTGTACTAATAGAACTATGTAGCCATTAAATTGTGAAAATGATGGCTGTTTTGTACTAATAGAACTTTGTAGCCATTAAATTGTGTGAATTATGGCTGTTTTTTACTAATAGAACTATGTAGCCATTAAATTGTGTGAATGATGGCTGTTTTGCACTAATAGAACTATGTAGCCATTAAATTGTGTGAATGATGGCTGTTTTGTATTACTAGAACTTTGTAGCCATAAAAGTGTTTGAATGATGGCGGTTTTGTACTAATAGAACTATGTTGCCATTATAATGTGTGAAAGTTGGCGGTTTTGTACTAACAGAACTATGTAGCCATTATAATGTGTGAATGATAGCGGTTTTGTACAAAAAGAACTATGTAGCCCTTAGAATGTGTGAATGATGGCGGTTTTGTACTAATAGAACTATGTAGCCATAAAATTGTGTGAATGATGGCGGTTTTGTACTAATAGAACTATGTAGTCATTGTAATGTGTGAATAATAGCGGTTTTGTACTAATAGAACTATGTAGCCATTTGAATGTGTGAATGATAGCGATTGTGTACTAATAGAACTATCTAGCCATTATAATGTGTGAATAATGGCGGTTTTCTACTAATAGAACTATGTAGCCATTAAATTGTGAAAATGATGGCTGTTTTGTACTAATAGAACTTTGTAGCCATTAAATTGTGTGAATTATGACCGTTT
>JAECUM010050422.1:0-30368 GCA_016617855.1 Megalonaias nervosa | reverse complement strand
GTGCTTCCAACGCTGATGTGTTGACTTTAAAATAATGGTAACATGCGTTGATATAATGAACATGAAACTCGTTTACAATTTATTAGACAATAATTTCCGGAAGAACATAATTTGTTCAACTACAATTGTAAATCTTATAATTTCGTAAACCATGGCAGTTATGACGTATGCGTCATTTCGTTTCACCAATGTATATTTGTTTAGAAGGGTTTCGAAAATAATGAAATTCCACCTTAGGTTAGGGTGCCTACAAGTATATATTTTTGCAGGGATTATTAAAATCCATATATTCATGTCGATCACGTTTACGTTGACTTTAAAACACAGACTAAATATATTTTAAGAAACAAAACATTGAAAAAAAAAATTTCCGCAATATAAATCAACTACAAATCGAATATTGTCACCGGTGCCAAAGGACAGGAAATAACGCAAATAAAGAAAAGAGAGGATAAAAACAATGTCTACATGAAAGAAATTTGTACATAAGACCATACAAATGAACGGAATATTTAAAGGTTATGATTCCCATATGCTCCTGAAAACCCTTGCGTAGAAAAGTTCTGATAAGAACGTCTCGATAATACCAAAAACTAACGAAAATTATTTTGTTCTCGATAGATTTTAAATGGGCGTGGGGGAAGAGGTCAGCAAGTACGCTTCAATCTTACTAGGGACGGGAGCTGCTAAATGTGTTTGAAAGACTTCTCGTGCCTATTCTTCCTCAAACATCCGTGGGGCTGCGTCTCTCTTGGTCACTGGTAGTGATGGACATTTCATCAGGGTCTTAAAATCTTTCAGAGTCGATGGAGCCGTTTCGTCTAAAGTTCTCTGTTGAAAGAGTTGAAGCCGTTGCAACACTTGACCGTACCGTTGCGATTTTTCCGTTGCTGACAAATCGCTGCGATCCATCAACAATTGTAATTCGTGTTGTCACTGGAACATCTCGGTCAAATGAGGATTGGGAGTTAAATGCGGTTTAAGTTGTTCTTGCTAACGATGGAATTCCATCCATCGTTTGTAAGGCACTAAAGTCAGTTTTCGTCCTTCCATCAGATTGCAAAGGTCACGTCTGAGATCTTTTAACCCCAGAAGTCTCTTTTATCTTCTTGATCCTTTTTTGTCTTTGACCTATCTCTTGTGCCGCAGCTCCCTTCATGAGTCCTGTAATCATTGTTCCCAATACTAGTTTCATCAAGGGTGCTAACAACAGGTGCACAAATCCGCCCCGTTGCACTAACATCATTTTCTTTTGACGGATGGGTATTTTCTTTTGGACCATTTAGCGAAGAACGTGTCTGATCCTTGGACAAAGTTATCGTTCCTTTCAAGAGATTCAGGCAAACATTCGCACACGGTATCGACGACGTCTTTCGAGTGGTTTGAATGAGATGTTTTCGCATGGGTGGAGGGGCGTTGGACAGAACGGACAGCACGTCCCAATGTTTTTCTAAGCGAGGAGGCAGTCCTTTCCTTTTCTTTCCTTTGGGTTTAGAAGAGGGATGGCTTCAGGGGGGTGACATCTTTGTTTGGTCCAGAGCACACACAAAAAATACACTTATCACACACCCTTTTATCTTATCTTTGGAGTAAGTCAAAGGGTTTATAACCAGTCTTTTTGACGAACTCTTTGACTATCGCTTCGACAAAAATGTGACAACTTTTTTTCTATATCGCCAAACAGTCCTCCCTTTTGGTTACTCCTCTTTTCCTTTGGACGATGGGGGTTTTTGGATAGTCGTCGATGCTTGGCTAAGCGTTATTATCTGATGCGGGGTCAAACGACGAGACTGTCCTTTTCTTTTTCCTTTACCTTTTTGGACAGGAGAACAGCGATAGTGGTGGTGTGCACTTCTGGTGGGTGACATCTTTGTTTGTTCAGGAGGACACACAAAAATACACTGACGTCTATCGCTTGGCACACGTCCTTTTATCTTATATTTTTTTAAGTAGTATTTTTGGAGGAGTTGGTAGGGTGTGTGACCAGTCTGTTTGACGACCTCTCTGGTTATCGCATTATCACCACAAACAAACCTCCATTTTGGTTGCTCCTTTTTTATATGGACGATGGGATCTTGTCTGGTGTAAACGTCGATGCTTGGCTTAGCGTTTTTTCGGATGCCGGGTCAAACGAGGAGACTCTCTTTTTCTTTTTCATTTTAACTTTTGGACAGGAGAACGACTATGCTGACGGTGTTCTCTTCTGGCAGGTGACATCTTTTTGTTTTCAGGAGCACAAAAAACACTGATATGCATCGTTTACCCAGGTCTTTTTAATAGTTGTGGAATGCGTCGCCACTGATTGTCCTTACGTCGTTTCAACTTGATGGCAGGCACCACTCGACGTTGAGGGGTTCGCAATGGACTAAATCGGGACAGTTCTTGCTTGGATAAATCCAGTAAACTCTGTAACATGCCCGATCTCTCTTGGACTTTGATTTTGCGTGCAGGTACTTTATTAGCAGCTAAAGAGCAGGAGGAGGGTGTCACCGCCGGAGGAGAAGTTCCTGGAGACACAGATTTATATTTTTCATCAAGTGAGGAAGAACGGGTGTCAGATTGGGCTTGGCTGGCATCACTAGCAACGGTGAAGTGGAAGAACCTGATGCTACAGGAGATGCGGTCACCGTCGCTGCAGGTCATGGTTTGGGACTGTAAGTTTGCGTCCTGGCCACAGTGCCTCTCTTGCGGGTAGAAGCTGTTTTCTGGGGTCTTTTCTTGGGACTTTTCTTTTTCTGGGGACTTTTCTTTTTAAGGAACCTTTCCTTTTTCTCTGGTTGTGACCTGGTCTTGACACCTCTGCTCTATTTCTTCTAGGCGCGTTTCGATTGGGGAGTGTTTTTTTTCTTGGAGATGACTTTTGGGGCATTGGGATCCCATTTTAAGAGGGAGTGAATGATAACATCTCCTAGAGAACCACTACCTCCAGGTTTCAAAATGATTTGCTTTTTTGTTTGAGTGTCGATGCGGGGATCGGCCAGTTGCGTCAACTTTACTTTCTTTCTCTAAAAATAGCGTGTGGTTTGATGAGGGATGTGAATGATGCCTTGAAGTAATTGACGTGCTGTCACTGTAAACCATCGTAAGTCTTCTCTGAGACTGGCTTCTAAGACACGAGCAAGTATTTGTGATTTTTTCGCGACTAATGTCGTACAAGGCACGAATCAATTTGATGGGAACATGAGACTGAAGGGACGTCATGTTGACGATGTGTGAGACAGACGAAAAGTGTCCGAGGATTTTATAGATTTTTTAAGTCGACGGGGACGTGAACACGACAGGCCCTCCGTCTTAGCACCAATGGTGAAACAGATGGGTACGAAATCGCAAATAATCGGGGGTAGTGGGTTTTAAATCCACGAGTAAATAGGCCTGCGATATTTGAGTGGCATCGTCGTACGCGTGAGCTAAGGAGTTCCTAACTGTTTGGCTAACAACTGTACTTGCGATTTATATCTAGGACTTTTAAACAAGACAACTTAATGAGCATTGAGACTGATGGTGCGATAGGCTTTATATTATTGAAACAAATTTTGGGTGATGTAAATGACGCTGGCATTACGATGATGCCCTTTGCGCGTAAACCACAGTTTACTTTCTTCTTCATCTTCTCCTAACATGTCGTCGAAGGTGACCAGATGAGTTTGACTGGGATCAGACAGGATCCAGTTGTCTTCGCCAGGAACGTCTTCCACAAACACGATGGAATCGCCTTGACTCTCTCGCAGGAGGCTGTACGCCGATTGCCACTCTTTGTAACACCGCATGATCCGTTGAGGTGAACCATCGATCAAATGATGTTTATGTTCGATCAAACGTTTGACAAATTTGGTTTTCCCTGAACCGTTGGGTCAAGCAATTAACATGTTAAAGGGATAGCGAAGATACAAGGCCTCCCAACTAGCACGATCTGAGATTTCGTCGATGACTATGAAAGTGGAGGAAAGGGAGGAGAGACAGCAGAGGTAGCCATAGTGAAGAAGTCACTTTTCAAACGAACACAGACAAGACAAGAGTTTTTATACTTTTTCAGGACACGTTTATTTCAAACTTTTTAAAATGGAACACGAAAGACGAAAATACAAAAAAGCCAAATGCTTAAGTACAGCGATAAAATACATATCAAAACGATCAAAGTGGAATATGAACAAGTCAATGTACAGCATTTTTTGGGAAGAAGGTGTGGTGTCCAAGGGACACTGGCTAATGTTCTTAGAGTCTATACACTTTGCAAAGTCACACAGGGGTCCTTCCGGAAAGGCCTTTCTACGGTGTCAATGTCGATAACGGTCCTGTCCTGCATGGAGTGGTTTTCCTCGGTGTTGGATTCATCTGACACTGTGGTTAACACAGCTTTAAAAGTTACACTTTTCACTGAATGTTGAAAGTCATGACCTCAAATCTTTGGAAGAGTTGGCCACTTCATTTGTCCAAGCCTCGAAACCAACACTTTTCCAGTCACGTATATCTTGCCAGTGAGGGTGTTAGGTCACAAGCTAAACACATATCTTCGTAAACATCTTCAGTGATTTAAAGTTGACGAATTTTGTTTTCCCGTATAGGTAGGGAAGCATCGAGATGAAAGCTCAAGGCTTTTAACAGAATGAGTCTCTCGTGTACATTTAAAGGCACCACCCTCACGTTTTTGATGGTTGGTACTGTTCGTAAAGAGTCCACAAGGAATCTTCTGGTAAACGAAATCCCAGAAAGGAAGTCACTAAGATACACACAACACGACGACCCCAATTCATCTGACACAGTTCTCGTAAAAAGTGTTGGTAATCATCCATAGTCTGAATGCTGTTATTGATTTCCTTCCACGACAATTGTTTTATCACTAATTATAACAGTGGTGGCATGGTAGCACGTTTTTATACCTCTTTTTGTCGGAGAAGTAAGTGTGCTTTCTGCACAGAGCTGATCGTACTCCAGTGGAGATACTAAATTGTTTAGTCACTAACTTGCACATCGCACACCGTACAGAAGTTTCCTCTTGAACAAAGTTTAGATTGTGTAAAAGATTTTGGTAACCCTCTAACTCTTCCTCTTGAATTCGTTGTAGTAAGTGTATCTTCTAGTAAATAGAATCAGTAGCAAACCAATCCTTCTGGTCATTAACTAGCTGATCAATGTCTGACCACTGAAACGCTTTCATCAGAATCAGTCCTCTTATAGCATTCAGGGTGGTAACCGCATGGTTTCACGTTGAGGATGAAACAATAGTAAAGAGTCCACGATAACGAGTGGCATCGCTTTCGAATCCGTCAGCTTTGACACGCACAGCATCACTTTCCATGGTAGGTGTAGTAGTATTAGTCATAACGAAGTTCCCATGATGTCCTGCTGAATCGCTGAGGTCACACCGTACATCATCCCTGCAATCGCAAGGCACAGCATCGCACTCCACTTGAGAATCACCGAACTTGAATTGTCTCTATTTGCAAGGATTCAACTTTCTCGCTTGGCAAATGTAGTCACAATGAACAATCGGTCTTGGAGGTTTTTCCTTTTTATATGCTGACCAATATCGACGTGTCCGTACGGTAAAGTGAAGTAGTTGGGAAACCGCACTCGCTACTGGTACAGGATTGGATACAGGTTTTCCAACGGTCGACTGCCAATTTGGTGAGTGACTAAACGTACAATCTTGTGCGGTTCATAGGTGGTAATTTTAAAATGTTGATCCTCTCCTGATTGCATGGCTTCTTTGAATAACCAAAAGTTTACAACTTGACTGGTGCGATAATTTAGAGCCAATCCTTTCACTTTGCACTAGGTGTGCACTTCTCCTTGTGGATCCCGGTATTCGTAGCGGTAATTTTTTGGACCGCCACAAGCAAAACTTAGAATCTTGTCATTGGGGTGCTCGTCCATCCAGGCTCTTAACGGTCTCCTTCGATGTCAGGGTGACGGTGAACAAGGTGATCGATGTAGATTCAACTGTCAAAATACAGCCTACGATCTCCTAACAGTTCTAAAGATTCGTACAATTTTAAGCTAACATGGGCTGTCACGTAGGCCGCAATGATGACATTTCCAAATTCGTCAGCCTGTACAAAGTCCAGTTCTTCTTCGTAATTGACCAGAATCAAGTCTTCACGAAGGACATCCACGTGTTTCATGTATTTGGTTTTGTCGTGAATCATCTGGAAATAGCGGGAAGGTTCTGTCAAATACTCCGTCTTGGGTAAACACGGTAGCTGTGCCATTTTGCCCCACAAGCAATTCAATATCACTTTAGCAAACGATCGCCGTCATTCGCTTTACTCGATTTGATCTGAAGTGATGCCTTCCTGTTCAAAGTATTTCTCTTTTAATTTCTCTTGGTCTTCGGTAGTGTGGCACCAGGAAGGATAGCCGCTGGCTTCTTGTTTCAGTTTCAAAAAGGCATCCACGTAGTCTGCGAAAATGCCTGTCTGAGTCTCGTCGCCTTTGTGATACTGTTCTGTCTTGGGAAAGTGGTAAAGTTTGTAAATTTCTAACAAATGGTATCCCAGGTCCAGAGCTTTAAACAATTCCATGCTAACCCACGTTCCTGCAGAAGCGCGTTCGTCCTGGGTGTGCTGACAAGGTTGGAATTGGTTGATTGTTCCGGCACAAATACGGCACAAGGGAAACATCAGTTTTTTTTGCAATGGTGAGGTAAAACGAGATGGTAGAAGTCCGTGGGAGGCAAGGTTTTACATTTAATCAATCCTTCATATTGTCGAATGTTGTCCAGGTCAGTGTGTTTAGTCAGTAATTGTGGGTGCCCTGCGGGAAAGTGATGATATTTGCACACGTAAGGATACTGCGGACACATGTCCTAGTATTTGATTTTTTCTCCTCTCTCCTCGTCGGCGTGGTACAGCAAACAGGTGGCATTCGTCAGTCCTCCATACAAACTATCCAGTTGGTTCAGAGGGTCCACCAACTTATAACTTTGCACGATACGCTTAAATTCGGGATCGGTTTTCAAACGGTGATCGTACTCGGGTTCCCACATTTCCACGACTTGGTGTATTTGTCGTTCTAACTTTAAACGTCTCTGACAAATGGTCTTGTACAAGTCTTCCATGGTACGTTGCAAAAACTGATTTGGGGTTTTCTGATGAGGGGAGCATATCGGACATCTGTGAAATAAGCAAGCGTTAAACTCGTACACGATCTTAGGGTTTTCTAAGTCCCACCCATCCACGGAATACGTTCCGATGGTCTTTTCACCTCCTCCGTTTCGGGCGTGTTGAGTCCATTTGTCTTCCTTGTCGCACAAATAATGTAGCCAGCGTAGATCTTTGACTGAGTAATGACGTTTGACAAAATTGGTCGTTTGAGGGCGAATGACAGCCAGTGTCTTCTCGGGCATGAATTCTTTGCGGTACACTAAGGAAAACGCTTTGGGAATGATGCAGGCGTTATTTAAAGGATCGATTCCTCAGTGCTCCATTAACAATTCTCGAAATTTTCCACAGCATTGCCGTAAAATATCCACGTTCGATCGACAATACCATAACATTTCTTCCTGAAAGTCGAAGGGGTCTGAGGCGTGAGTGTTTAACCAAGCGTAGAAAGCTTCTCTTTGTTCGGTGCGCATGTTGTCGGGCTCGTAGTAGTGAGCATCAGGTAAATGGGGCTCATGTACTCACTCACGCACTTTTCATGGGAATAAAAAAAAGGATTTGAGTTTTATCTGATTTTGGCAAACATTGAATAGTCTCTTTTCGAGAGAGATGGGTGACCATGAAAAGGACTGTTGGGTATTTGTCTTTCGTTTTTTAAAAAAAACAAACTCAGGAACGGGAAGTAATGCGCTTTAACTGCCTTATCCCTTTGCCACAGCCAAGACCTACTTATGGACCTGCTACTGTCGGTGGTTTGGTAGAAATCACTAGTGTTGGTATCTCAGGAGTAGTGGGAGTGTGGACGCGATTGGAGTGTTTGGCACGGGAAGGTCTCTTTCTTTTGGGTTGTATCAAAGAAGTCTGATACATTTGCTTCAGACTCCTTAACTATGCCAAAATATCTAAGAGTACCGTGACCGTTTGACTTTCACTGTCCTCCTTCTGTCGTAGACCTTGTTTCTTATCTGCTTCTTCCTGTCGTTTTCTTCTCGCCTCTTCTTCTTGTCGCTGTTGCTGTTGAATGAGAAAGGCTTGTTCTGCTTCTTTCTGCTGTTGAAACAATTTCTGCAAATCTTCATTCTGTCTCTGTTTAAAATCCTCGACGTAAGGTAAGGAAGGAGAAGACGGCGAAGGTGCTGGTACCGGAACAAATTCTTGTGAAGAAGAGAGAAAGTCCACTAAATCCCAATTAAAATCATTCTCTTCTGGAAATAGGACCAAAGCCGCTGTTATGCCATCATTCCTCGTCTCCACAGCCGGTGCACCCCAATTCATCGTCTTCGTAGTTTCCGTTATGTTCTAACTGCGTCGCATTGGAAGACAGACTACACGCTGTGACTGAAGTTTGTAACGCGTCTTAGAATTGGTGAAAGAACTCAATCCGTTTCGATCCGCTCTTCCACTATAAATAACCGCGGTTTACCTCATTCCATTAACCTGTTCTCGTCACAAGAAGTGGACTAACGTAGAATCGTCTACCTTCAAATCGTCGATGCTGTTGCACTCGGACTATCCCATGTATGTCAAATCATCATGGGCAATTACCCAGATCACAGAGACGGCCTTTTGGAAACGAAGGATCTATGCGGAGAGGCAAGGCTGTCTGAAGCGAGTCTTAATCCACGGTCCAGAGGTCAGACGAAGTTTGAGGAAGAGAAGATCCGTGCGATGCACTCTATGTTAACTGAATGGTGTTAACAAAACAAAACCAAAGGCCCTTTTTCAGGACCCCTCTATTGTCTCGAAAAGATGTATATTCTCTCCTGCCTAAAATCTTTTTTAGTCGATTTTTTGTGTGATAGATTTATGTTGATAAATCTATGTATGTCTATGTCTCTATCCTTATCTCTAACCCTGTCTCTATTCATGTCTCTATGTCTATGTCTCTATTTGCCCCATGTCCCTAAAGTATCGCGTATTCAGGTCAACCCCTTGCAACACTGTTCCGCCCCTTTGAGGTCATCCCCTTGCAACATTGTTGCCATTGTTTCCCCAGTGTCCAGTACCGTGACGTCATCCCTCTCCAATTTTTCTTGTCGCTAGACAGCCCCAATACATTGTCGCTATACATCGATATGTTAAACTCCCCTTGTCGCCAGGGCACTAACCCCTTCTTTAACATTAAAGTAGCATTGTCGCCAAAGAATCCCCATTCACTTCTGATGAACACCGATTTTGAATGAACACTAGGTGTACTATGAAGCTCGTGGAAACTTAGCGTATTGGCGCCAGATGTAACATCATATTGACCGTTTACAATGGTGGACGATATAGCGCTCTACGCAAAATTAACATTACTGTCTTCTATAGACATCTGAAAACACTTTGAAAATGGGTGGATAAATACGATGGAATGTTTGGACAAGGACATTCCGAATTATATACAATTACTTATGTTTACACTCTGAAACTCACGCATACAAGCAAATGGATGAGGAAAAGTAGAAGATAGATATTGGTCACTAACACCATGTTTTAAGGCAAACACCCATATGTACAAAAACTGTTGATGGAAAGCATGTAATGGGTGGTGGCTATTAACACACACTGTTACTTTTGAAGACATAGTTTTACTGGTAAAGATAAATTGTTATTAGTCAATACTTACCCTTGTTGACCAACACACACACACATGTACCGAGTGGTGTGTAAAAGTGATGCAAAGTATGGGGTAGAGTTATATGGACTAAGACCTATTCTAACAGGCCTATATCAAGGTCATATTCTTAAAGACAAACACCAAACATATAAATTAATACATAGATGATGAAATGCACTAATGGATGGTCACTAATTGAGGTGCACTGTATGACCGGTATACCGGTTTACGGAGGAATTTTTTCTGGTAGTAAGTATTACAGTACTTTTTCGCTGCATCGTACTTCGGTAGTTTTCGTTGGAAAGAAATGCATTGTATTCTTGTTACGAATTTAATGATAGTAACAGCATATTTTCATTATTCATGACAATATAATTCAAAAGATATTATTTTTTAAAAGAACATTTGCATTTGTCACAAATTATTTTTGAATAATTTAAAATATATTTATATTTTTAATCCTTTAGTCGTATGTTTGATGCGTGTCAGTTATGCCAACGTGGTGGCCGAATGAAATGTTGTGAAAGATGTTTGGGCCAAATTAAAGCTCAATGTCATACTCAAGACCGAAAGGGAGCGGGATCGAATCATCCTATCGGACCAGCCTGGGTCAGCTACCGTGATAATGTCCTTGGGCAAGGCAGTTTCCTCCAATTGTCTCGGCTCTAAATAACCTACACGTTCTGCTATGCTGTATAAACTCCAAACCAAATATTTTCCTGAGACGGCTAATCATCCTAAGATAACCAAAAGAGCATCGGTTATCTGTGGAAGTTTAAGTAATTTCTCCATTAACTATTTTCTCATGTGCTGAGTAAGTGCTTTAGTTTACTGGCCCTCTCTTACAAATATCTGTTCAGTGTGTTAGTATCCTACTCAAAGTTTCCCTGCCTATAATAGGAATAGTGTAGCTAGTAAATTGTAGGCGTCAGTGTCTATTTTTATCAACAAGCTCTCATAATATCAGCACAGTTTCCAATGCAAGTTTAATCATCCCACTTAATTACAGTTTTTAGATTGCAACTAACGCAACAAGTAACATAAACTTAGCAAATTCATCTAAGATAAGGAACTAGCCATTTAATGGGGGTGAGAGGCTTTTATTTTCTATCGAGCTGGGTAAAACCTTCATTTGAAATAAAATTCAACAAACAGTTTACTTCCCTAAGTTACAAAGTGAAACTTTAAGAAGAACCTACGGTACCGTGAAAAAGTCCTGAATAACCATAATTGTCCTATCGGAAATTTAAAAGTATAGAATGTTCCAAATGAGCTCATCTTAACAATTTTAGATTTTGTGTTTCTCATTTTGTCAGTGAATGTAGGGGGGTTGTGATCTCTGAATAGAATAATTGGAGAAGGAGGTGAACTAATATACACCTCAAAGTGTTACAAAGCCTGTTTCAAAGCCAAATATTCCTTCTCGATTGTGGGATAATTTATCAGGTGCTGTTTACTCTGTTCTTAGAAAAATAGCAGACTGAATCATTCACACCATTTTTATCTTCAAGAATCAATACTCCACCAACTCCTACATTACTTGCATCAGCAACATTTTAAATAATTGAAAAAAATTTGGAGTTGAAAGAATTGTTACACTTATTAGTATAGCCTTTAATTGTCAAAGATTCCTGACACTTTCCAGACCAATGAAACTTGAATTTCTTTCTCAATATATTTGTCAGAGGTTGTGCAATTTAACCATGCCCATAATTCTTATCAGTTGCTGTTTACTCATAGGCACTGGGAATTGGGAGATAGGCTTAACTTTAACTTGGTTCAACTTGACCTCGTTCCACAATATGTCCTAGATATTTGACACAAGCACGGCAAAATTCACTCTTTCGTAAATTAATTGTCAGATTTGCATAGCTTAGTCGATCAAAGAATTTCCGTATGGTTCCCATATGATCCTTCCATGTATCATTGTAGATGACGTCATCGATGTACGCGTCACAATGTTCTCACCCATGCCAGAGAGAAATCTAGCTGTTTTGCTAACCGTACTTTTCTTTTCTCAGTCAAGTTGTTTCATATAGGTCGTCTCAGTAATGGTGTCCTCGAGGTCGGAACTACTTTTAAAAGAAGAAAGCCTTGTTGCCTTCTGCTGTGGCTGACATAGTTGTTCTAAATTCAAACAACAACAACAAATATATAACATCTTTGAGAATACACCATACAAAACATTTTGAGAGACAAACACGCACACAGGCACAGGGCTATGTGATATTATGCTAGTTCGTTCCACACATCATTGTAAATTTTATCCTATCTGCAGGCAGCAAATTGTCAAGTCAAGTCAGCGTCATAAAATGTAGCTAAAACTACCTAACTAGTTTTAAATACTTCGTGAGAACAAATTATATACTGTTAGTTAAATTTAATGATGCTGACCTGAAAATTTACTGAGATACAGATACGATAAAATTCTCAATTCTGTGTGGAACGAACTATTACAGAAAGCACTGATCCATGCACATAGATTATATGCTTCTCGGACTACAAATTTAAAAATCTAAAGAGTTACGAGTTACTGTAACGACGGAAACAACTTGAAATGTGTTTTTCTCAGACCTGCATTTTTCAAAACTTGTCAAACACCACCAAACAGCCCAGTTGAATCAAACACTGTAAACAAATGAAAATTCCTGCACTTACCAGTCAGAGTGGTTCATTTATCAGTCCACACGCCATTCCACAAGAAGATTTCCTTGTAGCATATAATTGCACTAGTAATAGCAACACTTGCCATATTTCCACGAAGGAAAATAATAATTTCCAAGAATATAATGAATAAGAAAACTCCTCTTCACCGCAAGTTTATAACTAACTGTTTAGCAGTCTGCACCTAGTCATGTATCGTACTGTTGCCTACCATAGAACTTACTCCAAATTAGAACTGATGAAAGTTACAAGTTAACAGATTGAAAGATATTAATAACTTTTGTTATTTACATACGACATTCGTCAGTTAAATATGATAATACAATAATAATATCAAATGGTTTTATGTCTCTCTTTTCTCATGCGTAGGACTTGTTTACTTAGGGTCAACAGGTCACTCAATTGCCTTCATTAACACATAAGTCTTACTGCGCGGTATAAACAAAAGCACGTGACTTGAAACGCTCATTGTGTATTACTTCCAAAACGTAACAATTATAACATTTTTTTTTTTTTCATTTTGTTTCTTTTTCTAAGAGCGGCAATTATAGATAGATTCCTCTTAGATAATTATTCAGATTTTCATAAAAGAGAACAAAACTTGATGACATTTTAATAGAGTGAGAAGCAATAATATTACCTGATAAATACTGTGTTTTGAATCTGCTAAATACATTGCAAGGGTGTAAGGTTGTTTCAATTTAGTTGCAAAATAATTGGTTGAGAAAAATAATCTATGTCGGTGATTGTACCAAGACAAGGAAATCCCAGTTGCGGGGTTACATTATTTTTTCCCCACGAGGTATACCCTTGTGGGGAGACAAATAATATAATCCCTTGACAGGGATTTCCTTGTTTTGGTCCAAACCCCGGCACAGATTCTATTAATCTCGACCAGATGTTATCGTGTTCATTAAATCCTGGAATGTTGATGGAGAAAATTTTCAGACAAATGGTACTACTTTATACCGATAAAGTCATTCTGTAGATGCAAATGTCAAACATTGTTTGAGAAGAATTTTACAGAATCATTTTACAAGGTTAAACATGATGACAAATTTTCCATTTCCAACCTTTGTCAATGCAATCATCTATACACTGTTGACTTTGTATAGTCAGTACACATGCGGAATGTATTATCTCGTCTAGGTGCAAGAATATATGGTGAAATCCAGTTATGTTTATTTGGTTCTATGAAACCTTCCTCCAGCAACTACTGAATTTCTTTTTTCAAACATTCCTGCTTGAGAGGATTCATCCTGTAAGGACGCTATTTCACGTGTATAGAATCTACAATCTCAACGCCATAATTGATTTTATTTGTTAGTGTTGGAATATCAGGAAACAAGTCCCCATGTTTACATAATAGTTGTTTATTGCACTTTTTCCTGTGATTGTATATGTCAAAGTTTATAGTCTAGATTGTTTATATGTCTGAATTCCAAAGGTTGCATAAACTAATGTCCTACTATTCAGTCGTTTACATCCTGACTGTTTTGGACAGGTGCAAGAAAATCTACTGAATAAATAGCTATGCTATCTCGTCCAAAACACTCAGATTGATTCTGCTTTCGCCTCCAATGAGTGTTAATGATATAAATTTGAGTCATGTACATTCTTTACAGTTATATGAGGACCATTCAAACTGGCCCGAAGAGGATTTTCAGGTATGGTTAAGAGAGCCAGAACTCTATCACCAGTATGAAAATTTATTTCCTTTGGATTTCGTTCATACCATAGTTTCATATTTGATCGAGTAGAGTGAAGATTAGTTCTTGTTACTTCACAAGATTGTGACAACATATATTTAAAATTAGAGACTTAGTCAAGAAATTAATGATGGAATCTTCACTTGAAAGAAGTTTCTCTTTTAATAACTTCAATGGTCCTCGGAAAGAATGATCCAAAAACTAGTTCAGACGGACCTAATTCATCTTGAACTGATTCCCTAACAGCAAAGAACAGCAAATGAACACCCTCATCCCAAATCTTTTCCCGTATGAAAGCAATGTGACCAAATCATATTCTTCAAAGTTTAATGAAATCTTCCCAAAGCCCCTTGACTTTTATGGTGATATTCTGATGATTTAAATTGCTGCTTGTCTATATTATTCATAACTTTATAGAAAATTCGAAACATACAATTTGACCCTTGATCAGATATGGCAAGTTTAGGAAGGCCAAACAATGTAAAAACTTTATTAAAACTTATTTGATTTTTGCTTTCATATTTCTCAAAAGAATTGCTTCTGATAATCTTGTTCATGCACACTGTATGGTCAACAAGTATTGATTGACAGACTTGGTGTTAGGTACGGGGCCGACACGGTCAACGATTATTCTACTAAATGGTTAGTCAAATGCAGAAATAGGTTGCAAATGAACTTAGTCTATCTTCTGATTGGGGTTTCCTACCATTTTGACAAGTGTGAAAAGATCTACAGTATTTATAAACATCACTTTTCACGTTTCGGCTACTACAAATGATTCAAGATCTTGTAATAAGTTTTACTGGCTCCTATATGTACATAACCAGACAAGGGAGTTGCATTTGCTAAACAAAGAATTTCCTGTCGATAAGACCTCGGAATGACAAGTTGATAGTTCACTGACCACTCATCATCAGTGGGTACCTCATGAGGTCTCTTTTTGTCTCATCAGGAACCCGAAAGTAAGCACTTTCTAGTTCCAGTTAATAAGTTTAATGGAGAATTCCTCTAAAATTGTATAAGAACACAACTGCAAAGTCTGATCATAGATTCTCTAAAACTCGAATGAATAATTTATTTACCAATCCTATATGCATATTTCATTTTATCTCTTGCACAATATTTCCTATCCAAAACCAGGTCTTGAGCTCAAATTCAGGTTAATATCTTGTTTACTTCTTATAATCATGACAACAAATACGTTGACATTAATTGCTCAACGCTTAATTACGGACAAACGTTAAGCACATAACAAATATTAAATATACATAACACGCGCCAGTCCCCTGTCTCAGAACTTTAAATTGTTGGTCCCTAATATAGAAGCAGTAAACAGTGGTGCTTATCGCGATATATTAAGAATTACAGCAGTATACCGCAATACAAAATGTTTCATGGTGTCCCGCTCTAGTCAGAAAACACATAATTGCAATCCAACTCCTAGCTTTATTTCAAACACCCGACCTTACAAGCACAAACTATGAAAGTAAATAGGTATTGTACACAAATAATTAAACTTCCACACATATCCTACCAAACAAAAGGAATGAGAAAAGCTACGTTCTCGGTAAAACCGTCACTAACATACATTCTTTTAAAACATATGCACACGTACACAATAAAAACAGACGAGAAAAGGAGAGTTACGGTAATTGCCAGTACAACACATAATTGCAGTCAAACAGAATAGGTGTTTGTCAGCTAAAATAAGTACTGGTCAGCTACGACATTTTTTTTTTGGTCGTTCAAAATAGGCGTTGGTCAGTCACAATATGCGAAAAATTCCCACAGGTCCAAATTTGTATATGTACCCTTTCTCTTTTCTGATATACCTTTTACTGAATGTTCAGTGCTCTTCCTTGTTTATGACACTTGAGACATACTTACGATTATTCTAGAATTGATTTTATGCCAATCTATTGCCTCGTAGCCAATAACATATTGATCTTACAGCAGATATATATTTTATTAACTTTGTTCAATGCTATTAATGTGAGTCTAATGCGTGCATGAAAATTGATATTGTCAATATCTTGGTTCATTGTCAACAATCTTTAATGTCTGTTCATATATAGATAAATGTGGAACAGTTGGAGTTGGGTACTCACAAACAGCACAGAAGGACCTAACAAATGTTTAGCATTTGGGCGACTTTATAACAAAATGGGACTTTGGATTCAATCAACAGACAAGGAGTTTTAGGCATCTATTTCCTTTCCCTGGATTAAATGTGATGTATATTCGTTGGAAAAGAATTTAATCTACCATGTGAATCGGACATTCGTGCATATTGTTTTATTATTATTATTATTATTATTATTATTATTATTATTATTATTATTATTATTTATTTATTTATTTATTTATTTATTTACCCTATTACACATAGTAATCATTTTAAACTCGACGATGGGGAATATGAAGTGGATTAGCGAATTAATAAAAATGGAAGACAGGATTTGTACATATTATAACGCTGGGATATCGTAGAGTTCTCTTATTTTGTCGTATCTTTTTCTATAGGATCTCCGTCTTTCAGACAATCTTCTCACCGCAGCTAGTCTCGCACACTTTCTACCGGATTGTTATTACCAAGTATGTTGTTATCCGCATATTAAGACCGATTTTGACTTACAGATTGGTGATATAAAACTTCTTGTCAACAGAGCAATTTTTATTATAATGGAAAGCTCTGAATTTTGTGCTAGGATTATTTTCGTTTGTGAATGCGCTTCTTGACAAATCACTGTGTTAATTAGTTTTTACCGTTGGGACTTACAATTGATGAAATCTATGACACAATTTTTGTTACAAAACTCTCACGTACTTTGTACACATTATAATCATCATATCTAAGGGTGAACATAGACCAAGCACTCTGCTTCCATTTGTTTTCTACAGAGATGTGTCTATATTTAAGCAAGCGTGTCTTTCACAATTTTTCCTTAAATGATGATTGGAATAAATTTATTACTTATTCGTCTAAACATCTGCTCATAGTCAATAATTTTTTATGTATTCCCTTTTTGATGTAGTTATTGGGGTAACTATATGAGCAGCTATCTAGTAAAATGTTTTAAATCGGTCTAAAATTAATCCACTCAACAGATTGACTAGAGGAAAGTCAAAATATGTGTTCGACACCAATGCAATTAGGTGTCATTTTACATATTACTGTCCTCATTGCAGAATAGGCAATCGTGACAATCTATACAATTTTGTAAACCTTACAGTGCACCCTTTTTAGCTGCGATATTTAAATAGAAATCAACTGCGAACACATCACTGAACTTGGCATAATATTTACGAATATCTTCCTTATTTTGGTCATCTCGAGGGCAGATAATTCGGGTCATGGGGGTTCTTCTTTCTGTTTTTCTTCCTATTATTGTTATTATTATTATTATTATTATTATTATTATTATTATTATTATTATTATTATTATTGGGCTTGTAGTATATCCAATGACATTCACTGAAAACATTTTAATTACCATGAAAAGAATTTATAATTACTGTCTCTTTAATAAGCTAACTCTTCTGGTAAAAGTTAATAAAAGTCAGAGAAACCAAGGGAAAAGTTTTGTCATTAATTTTCTTTCAAACGTTTTGCATCAAATATTGTTGAATGTTTAATTTAATTAGGGACAATGACTTATTATTATTATTATTATTATTATTATTATTATTATTATTATTATTATTATTATCATTCGCAGTAGAAGTAGTATTTGTAGAAGTAGAAGAAGAATAAGAAGCAGTAGTAGTAATTAATTAGTAGTAATTAATTAGTAGTAATTAATTAGTAGTAATTAATTAACTAAGGGATTAATTCAATAATTAAACAATTAAAACTAGATACTGTTTTCAAGGAAATGAACAATGTACGTAAATCGATTAATATGGTAAAAGAGGAATCATTGCAAACTGATAATGACGAAACCAACTTCTTACTTGTAGTGAGAAATCCTTATTAAAAGTCATTGATGCTGAGGCCAGCCACATTTAAAGTCTTGACGCCACAACAAAACATTTTTTGGGGACAATGTGCATGAAATGATTCATATGAAAACGGTGAGTATCGACTTAATTCCGCCAGTCCCTTCCCTCCCTCACCTGGGCAACATTTGACCTAAATTATTCAAAATATCTGAAAAATATTTAGAATTTAAGATGCAGGTTGAATTTATCTTCGTTGTTCCAAAGATAATTTGTACAATATTACAACCATTCTCGAGCGCGAACATGCTGCAGTGACTTTTTACGTGTACTTTCTCTTTCAAACGCGTATAGAAATTAAGTATTACAGCACATAAACATATAAAAAAAAGATCCAATATTTAACAAAATTCAAACGCATATGTTTATTAAATTCCACAGACCCTGAAAAATTATATCAGTGTACCCTATAATAATGGCATAAAGATTATATGACAATGAAATCTTGTGCGGCCATCTTGTATTGACATGTATGCACTATATTAGTTTTATTGATACCGTTATGTTTCGTTGGGTCGGGAAGTTTTGGAAGGAGACAGAATATAAGATTTAGTTTGTTAAGTAATTATTCGAATAATTTCATCTGATGATAACTAAAATGTATACTTACCGTCTCATTCTCCGTCATGTTCGCTTGTCGCTGTGATACAATATATTACGGTCAGAAAAAAGAAACGAACAAAAAATATTTCTGTATAGAAAAGAAAAAGAATTTAAAAATTATTGCCAAAACAGCAGCTTTACCAAATTAAGAAATACATACACAATTTAACTGAAATGAGTAATTACATTTTAAACTATTTTCAAGAAACAATTTAAAAAATTTAAATTATTCATTCCACCCAACATTATTTCATTTTCAACTGGACCATTTTTAAACCGTTTGATAGCACTTGCCAAGACTGAAATAGCTATTGTATCCGTCATATTTTAACACTCAAAGAAAAAATTGAAAAAGGTGTTTTTAAGATATTATTTCGGGTCAATATGCATACATAATAGAAGTGTTAAATTATATAAAAGTTTAAAAACTAGAAATGTCGCTGCCTATCGTGCGAACAACCAACTACATGAAGATCCTAAGACTTCCATACTAAACTTAAATACATCCGGACGTTATCACCTCAGCAGTAACTGTACTCGACAGAAATATGTATATAGTCAAACTATCAGCGTTTGGGGACACATTGCTCTTCTCTCTCTCTCTCTCTCTCTCTCTCTCTCTCTCTCTCTCTCTCTCTCTCTCTCTCTCTCTCTCTCTCCAATGTGGCATTTGTCTTTCAGGTATGAATAGTGTTATACATCACTATTTAGTCCCTCACTTGAAAGACCAAAGCAAGTCAAACATCTGTGTTTCAATGAGTAGCAAAGTGAAAATAATATGACAACAATCTTCACAGAAAGACCTGTTCATTGAATCAAAAATGATTAAGTAACTTTATAATAAAGTAAGAATACATTTTTATTCTTTATATTTTAATCTTTTTTAAAATAAGTTGTCAGGATTTTACATGATCCCCTACATCATCACCTGACCAGGTGTATGGGGCATTACCTTAAGATTATTTTCCTTTACTCTGTTCCTTCACTTAGACACAACACACACGCAT
Source organism: Megalonaias nervosa (assembly GCA_016617855.1). Taxonomy (NCBI): domain Eukaryota; kingdom Metazoa; phylum Mollusca; class Bivalvia; order Unionida; family Unionidae; genus Megalonaias; species Megalonaias nervosa. The sequence goes on along the minus strand of JAECUM010050422.1, from coordinate 10,687 downwards.
GCACACATTCACACACAGGCACGTACACTCTCAAATATTGTACAAAAGAACCACTCATTTACAAACCCCAAGGTGCTTTACTTTGCCTATTCTTTGATGCAAAAGTAAAGAAAACTAAGAAGTGAAACCTAAAGTCGACAATAGGGTCCATTTTTTCTTAAATTCATCAGATCTGTTATGCACTTTGAGGACATATATTTCCAGCCTTTTGTACGATAAAACAATGTTTATAATAGGTGAAATTGGGATTTTTGACGCACAATGTGATCTGTATATAACATATTTTGCAAGCATGGTTATCAAGTTGACAAGATCATCACATTTTTATTTCCTATGAAGACACATTTCCGTGTAATTTTAAAATATGGGTCTAAAGATTGGATCCATTCTGCAACTAATTTCCAAAAATATTTAGTAACTGATCAGTCATAGAATAAGTGCTCAGTTTGTTCTGTTACTCCTTACAGAAGGTGCAGTTATTTTTAATTAATCTTTTCCTAAAATAAGATTTGTGGCAATATTTCTATGTATAAATCTAAAATTAAAGCTAATCAGTTTTGTGTCCTTTGTACAACGTTTAGCTAAAACAAAAGAGATTGACCATTCCTTTACAGCAATTGCACACCCTAGCTGCCTGGACCAAGTTTCATTTTTACCATTTAGCTTTTGTATCTTTTTGTATCTTGGTTTTTATTAAATGTTTATAAATAAATTTATTATTTGCTCTTACCCTAAGGAACGAAGATTTATTGAGTATTACATGGAAAATATTTCCACTTTCACAAAAGTTTACATTTTCTTTTTCCACTTCACTGATATCTTTGAGATAAGAGCAAAAGTACTCTATAAAATTCTTAGTTTGTGTTGGTTGTTTAATTTCATCAAAACTTAATAGAGATCCTGGTGCATCAAAAAGGTGTACAACACCGTTTGTTCTCCATCTTGTGTATTGTCTATAGTCATTATATTAAAAATATCTTGAGGCAAAAGTACTCCTGAACAGTCGATGGTTCGTTTTTCCATTGAGATAAAGCATAAATAACATCAGTTCAAAAGGTATTTTAATCGTTTTTAAGATTTCTTTCAATTTAGTTTCTCCTAATTTTAATAACAGTATACCTCATTATTTTCCTAATTCTTGTTTGAAAACAAGTTTTTCCATAAGTTACCTTCGTTCAGTAAAAGGCGCCTAATTCAGGAAAGTTTTATATAACACAAACATAATTGCAAGTGAATCATATTTAATCCCCCTTTCTTGAAGGGAGCAGTAAGAGTATTTTTTACCCTCTCGCTTTTGTCACCCCAACTAAATATAAGAAAATAGTGTATTCAAGTCATTTTCTATATGGGGTGGAGGAGCAGAAGAGATGATTTTTTTTGTGCAATATTAAGGATTTTATCAAAGTAAGTTTTCCATTAAGGGACAAATTTCCTCTGCTCCACTAGTCGAACAATTTCTTTGCTTCCTTTAACGTACTCAAATAATTAAGTTCAACCATATCCTCCAAAATTCAAAGAGAAATCTACTCCCAGTAATCTAAAATGGGCAACTGACCAGTTAATATCCCTTTCAGGAAATATTTTTCATTTGAATTTTTTTTCGAATCCAAATACCTTATGATTTAAAAACATTGCAGCGCAGACACGATGCCGAGGCAAATTCGTTTAAAATCTGCAAGTTTTTCTTCAAGAACAAAGGAGAATCATCTAATAATAAAAAAGCGTCATCTGCGTACTGTCCTTATTTCAATTCCATTTCATTATAGAAAATCCCTATAATATTTGTGTTTTGTTTTAGTTCTATTGCATGAAGTTCAATTCCTATTATAAATAAGTAGGGTGCTAATTGGTCTCCCTGTCGACAACCTCTCTCCAATTTGAAACATTGGGATAAATGTCCATTACTAATGACACAACTTTTAAACTCATTGCAGAATACTGTAAACCACCGACAAATAGATTCCCCAAAGATAAAAGAATTCAGGGCATTTTCTAGAAAATGCTATTCGACCGAGTCAAAAGCTTTTTCGAAGTCTATCAGTAAGAGAAGACCAGATTCATTTTCCCTCAAGATACTGCATTAGATCATATAAAATATTTTATGTTTTCACACCAATGAATAACCCTTTCCTAAAACCCTTTTGACTCTCACTAACAATAAAAAGGGAGGACTTTCCTGACCCTAGAAGCTATTGATGCCGAAACAGTCTTGTAATCTACATAATGTAATCTACATAATGTAGCGAAATTTGTCTCCAATTTTTAAAGAATTTTCTGTCTTTATCTTCCTTTGGAATTCAATAGTGATTCCCTGAGACTGAAAGTCTGAAAAATGTTGGATATCATATCTAGCATTAGAGACCAAAAGATAAAGCCGCCTAATCTTTCCAAAAGAATTGTAGAATTCAACAGTAAGTACATCAGAACCAGGACTAGTTTCTTTTTCATATTTTTCAGTGCAAAAACCACATTCTTCAAAACTTAGCTTACCTTCACATGAGCATCTTTCAAAATCTGAACGTTTTCTATAATGATTTAAGAAGTGATTATGAGTTTATATATTATTGTTATTTTGGCTCTAATATAGTTTTTTTTTTTTTTTTAAAAAAAACAAATATTTCAGGTGATTTAATATATCATTTTGATTGTTGGCCTCGTTCCATCTTCCATAATTAAGTCTTTTATTGTTTTGTTTGTGTAATTTCTCTCTTCAAGTTTGAAGAAATGTTTAGATTTTTTCACCAGAATATGTTGGTGTGTATGTAGCCTCGAATATGCTAATGTGCCCTTGTCCTATAGTGTGGAGATATGATAACAGTCTTTTGATGAATCACAATAATAAAATCCAAATCCAAATATGTTCTTGTCCGAAAACACTATAATTCTATATTAATGTTCCACTCCAAGAATATTATTGATACGCAATTTGTATTTCCAGTTAATAATAATCTGAACAAATAATTCCACCAAAATGAAATACTAAAGACAACAATAACACTGATTCTGCCTCGGACGTTAAATGCAAGAATTAATGCCTTCTCAAGTATACAAGATTATGTAAACCAAAATAAGACACAATTGTAGATCCAGGATGATGGTCACAGGGCACAATTATTACCAGGATGAGGGTCACAAGTTCATTTCCAGAAAATTCCAAACTGTCAACAAGATAAAATCTGTTACTAAACTTGTAATACAAAATATGGTAAACATCAGGTAGACTAGGTTATTCAACGGGGAATTCCAATGCCCCAGACGCAGATTACGATAAACATGTTTACATTAGAAATGATCTTGAAATGTTGTCCATACTCATACTGAAAATGTTAGCTGTGTATGATGCTGTTTCCCAAAATGAAAAGCCCTAGTCAGGTACGCAATGAATTTGATTTTGGACAAGGTCAGTTACAAATATCAATTATACATAGCACATCATGATCAAAAAGTCTTAACAAGCAATACAGATTAAATATACATAACACTATTTTTCTATTTAAATACCATAAATAGACACATCCGCAGACGAAATAGAAAAACCTCAAAAAGTCTGCTGAAATGAAAAACTTCACAGAGTATTTCTAGTATAATCAGAATATATTTAAAACATGTGCTTTGTGCTAGCTCATAGACTGCCAGGCTATAAACAAGGACACAAACCAGTCATAATGAAATTTGCCAATTTGAGGACAGGGAAACTTTAGATTATTCTCTAGAACTGAAAAAAGGAGGAGTTATTGGAATATAGGAGTAAAGCTAAGAGTAAAGTATGCTAATGAAGAAAAAGGGTTACTCACTGTACAGTTTCAACCAAGCTTGAACAAATATTCAATAAACTTATAAAATTAGAGTTACATATAAGAAAATCTTTAAATCAGTGGTCAGAAAGAGATGTTTTGCTCCATTTATTATAATCACAGTTGTTAAATGTTTAGGATTTTCTAAACGAAGCCATATACTTCTACATTCAGACAAATGTTGGAGTCAGATCAACCGAAAGCGGAGAAAATGGTAACAAAATATTAATAACAATCGACCAAAAAATATGAAAAATACTACATCGGGATATAGCATACAGACATGCAACGGCAAGAGGCAGATTATGTATTCAGTTTTATTTTAATGCATGCGAAGTATTACATTAATAAATGCAAGGTTTCTAAAGTCCATTATCAGATATCATATTTTAAACAAGCATGATACATCAGTTTGAAAACTTCAAAGGCAAAACTGACGAAAGAATCTGATGCATTACATACACGTGTTTCACAATATTTAGTTGTTTCTATAGAAATCATGCAAAGATATATGTACAGCTGCTATGAACGTGTACATCAAATAATATATTCTTGCGTATTCTTTTTCTTTGGCAGTTGAATGATTGGATAGTTAAAAAGAAAGATTATCATAATTTCAAACTGATCGTCTCTCTCTCGTCTGAAAAGGAGCAGAAACTGCATATGCTTCCTACTCTTGATTTATTTACTTATACAGTAATACTATAATTTGCTTGAGCATCACGCTATGCTGAAAAATTGTTTCAAAAATTGGAATGAATCAGATATATCAAATGTTATACATATTTAATCTATATTATTGTGCTTAACGTGTGTCCATGATTGTAATGTTGTAATTCAGATTATGGTCAAATTTTAAACAGAACGTTTGCAAAGCATTTGAGTTCAAGGACAGTTTTATTTGTAGTTTAGACTGAGTTTTTCTATTTGACTGTTTCATATCTGGTTGTAATATAGGTCAAGTGGAAATATGTATAAGTAGGAATTTGATAAACAAATAATTAATTCCTCATTGAGATCACTCGATGGAAATCCATTTGTGATCAGTGCTTACAGTTGTGTTGTTGAAATCAGAGATAATTTGAGGAATTATTATTTAAAATATTCAGTAGTATTACTGACGTGCTCAGTAACACTTGGAGTAATTGATTACATTGGATGTTTGTGAATTCATTCAAAGACATTCTAGATTGTATCATTGTGTTATATCAGGACATTCACGAATAATTTGAATTCGTTTGTAACGTTCAATATATTTGGACTTGTAATAGGACATTTAGGATTATCTGGAATATAATTCACAATACTGTTAGTGTCTCTTGAACTTTCACTGTCTATTATATGGAATACATTGCTTGCTGATTTAACTTAAATTGTTGGTTCATTTTCTTTCTGCTACATTTTTAAGAATAAGAGTCGTAACACAAGATATTTGGAAACCTTAAGCAGATGAAATCTTGGAGATAAAAACTGAACTTGAATATCCAGTGTAGTTCATATTTTTTGCAATGGTGACTGGGCAATACATGCATCTCGACCTAGGTCGCTCGCGGTGAGATACCTAAAACTCTAGAAAATGATTGGTATGTTATAATGCATAGCTGAGATTTCATTCTGACGTACAATAATACATGAGCACGTGTTTATGGATTTCTTTGCATTTAGTTTCTTTCTTATTATGACCAGTTTGGTATATGTATAGCTGGATGGCTGGGCTGGAAGAACCAGAATGGTGACAGCATGACCTGCAATGTGGCATTGTAGCCATTGAACTAAATTCAACCAACAGCGAATCTGTTACTACATGACTGGACGTGTAGGATAGGAATTCCGGATTCTGGAGAAGGACAAAAATAGTGATATGAATCAAGAACTCTGAATATGGGCAGTTTGCGCTGTGTTAAGTTACAAGGGCATAAGGCTGTATGAACCATGCTTATATCTTTGTATCATATGGTTGTATGAACCATGCTTATTTCTTTGTATCATATGGTTGTATGAACCATGCTTATTCCTTTATGTCATATAGTTGTGTGAACCATGCTTATTTTTCTTTGTATCATATGGTTGTATGAACCATGCTTATTTCTTTGTATCATATGATTCTGTGAATCATACTCATTTCATTAAATATATGTGGATGTGTGAACCGTGATTATTTCTTCGTATGGTTTAGTTATATGAACAACCTTCATATATACGTGAATCTCTTTTCTTTTCATAACATGTTCAGTATGGTAGTCTTATATCATATTTAGTGGGTGGGTTTTGAGTCTACTTATGTATGTGTTGTCGTAAATATTTATTTTTCATTTCATAAACTTCCATTCAGTTATTGCGTTGTGCTTTCACTTGGTCCGAAAATCTGTACGGTTACAATGTTGTTACATTGGTGTCAGAAGTGGGATTCTTTGGATTGAGTAAATTACCGACATCTTGTGTGCGAAAGTATCATCTGTTGGTATGCTGTAGATTGTGACATTTATGATAAGTCAATCTTCAGTAGGTGCTCATTTGTTTTCTTTCTTTCTCTTTTCTGGGAGCAGGGGTCCATACATGTATGTGTTTGTTTTGCTTATGTTGCCTTGATAGCAAAGATAGGGTAGATAATTGTCTTTTGGCATCCTTTAAGACCTATTGTAGAAGTTTATATAGATTAGGTGGCCTTATCAGCTAACAATCATGTCATCACTTAAGAACTTAGGTGATTTGGGTAAACAACTTGGATATGAGGGAGAAAGTCTGAGAAATTTTATTCAGGAAGAACAAGCCCGGGAGAAGAATGAAAGGGCAAAGGAAAGGGAATTAGAGAGGGAAAGATTGGCATTAGAAAGGGACGCCGAAGAAATAGGAGTAGAAATGGCAAAACAAATCGAAAGGGGAAAAAGGGAATATAAATGAAAGCAGAGGAAAGGAGGGTCGAATTAGAAAAGATTAGATTTATAGAGATAGAGGAAGGCAATAAGCAAACAGAGTATGACATACAATTAGGTTTATTAACCGCTAGAAAAGGAGAACAAGAATCTGTCTCTAGCAAACTAAAGGGTCCCAAATTGCCTTTTTCGACGATGAAAAAGATAACATGGATAGTTATATCCTTGGGTTTAAATTATATGCCGACAACCTGAAGTGGGGACGAGATGATTGGGCTCTACATATCAGCGTTTAATTAGAAGACAAAGCACTAGATGTACATTCCCGACTCCCCAGAAGCGATGTGAATAATTACGACGCTCTGAAGGAAGCACTCCTGAAAAGGTATGAGTTGACTGAGCAGGATTTTCGTAAACTGTTCAGTTATAGCGAAACCCGAGAAGTGAAAAACTTTTGGTCAGTTTATCGTCAGAATAGTTAATTATTTCCAACGATGGATTGAATGTTTTAAAGTACAGACAACGTTTGTAGCTTTGACTGATTTCTTGCTCAGAGATCAGTTGTTGAGCAAAGTTGGTCGGGTATTGAACCAATTTCTGAAATAGAAAATTTTTTCAAACATTCAAGACATTGCCAAGCAAGCCGATTTCATTGTCGAAGATCATGGTGGAACGCAGAAACGTGATCTCAAATGATAAGTCTAGAGAGTCCGTGAAATCGGCTGAGGAAAGTAGGTCTTGTAAGGATACAGTACGTCAAGGTATACAATGTTATGCATGTAGCGAATTGGGTCATGTACAAGCAAAGTGTCCTAAAAGGAAGGGTCTTATACACAAGGTAGCCGTGGCTACAGAGAACAAAAATAGGTCCGCTAGGCCTATTCAGATCGGATACGGTACCCCATCACTCGGTACGTGTTTTTTCCTGAAGGGCGAGGGTACCAACAGGGAGAGGTGCCGTTAGAAGGTCAAGAGATCACGGTTTTGTGGACACTAGTTGTACAGGTATAGTTATCAAGCATAGTCTCGTGAAGGATAGCCAAATGCTCGAATGGGAGTCTCCCTTCATGCTACTTGATCAGATGATCTATCACATACCCATCGCAAGAGTTGAGATTGAAACTACATTCTTGACCGGCACAGTCGATACCCTCTGCATGGAAAACCCAATTTACGATCTGACGATCAGAAATGTCGAAAGATCCCATCTTCCGACCACGTCAGATTTTAGAATACCGTTAGCTAAGGCAGTTGAAACGGGAGCGCAAGCCCGGCGAGAGAAAAACTAGTTTCAGAAATTAAAAGTTCCAGAATCTATCGATGAAATTTCGCATGGCAAATTCATACGATAGCAAGAACCTGACGAATTCGTGAATAGATTTCAGACACGCCATTAAACACTGCAAGGGTGGGGGAAGCTCAAAGTTTTTGCGGAAGAGTGGGTTAATCCACAGGGAGTTTACCACACAAGAGGGTAGGAAATATTGGTAATTGATTGTGCCCCAGAAATACAGATCTCTTGTACTGATGGTGGTGCATGAGTCTATCATGTCAGGCCATCTGGGAAGGGGAAGAGCACCAGTTGAGTGCTGGCTGAATTCTACTAGCCCGGTGTTAACAGTGACGTCACGCGGTTTCGTCGGTCTTGTGACATGTGCCAGAAAACTGTATCTAAGGGATGGCTGTCACGAGTTCCCCTGGGGCAGATGCCTTTAATAGAGACACCATGTAAAAGGGTGATGGTGGGTTTTGTTGGGTGAATACCACCTGTGACCGATAGGAAAAACAAGTATATATTTGTACTTGTGGATTATGCAACCAGGTACCCTGAGGCCGTAACTTTGCCAAGTATTAAAACGGAACGGATGGCCGAAGCGCTGATTTACATATTTAGCAAGGTATGGATGCAGGGAAAACATCCTTACTGATTGCGGAGCCCAGTTCACTCCCGAAATCATGAGTGAAATTAGTAGGTTGTTATCCATCAAACAGCTGAATACGACACCGTACCATCCCATGTGCAATGGTCTGGTGGAGAAATTTATAGTACCCTGAAACAAATGTTACGGTAAATGTGCGCGGAGCGTCTGCAAGACTGGGACCGTTATTTGAACGCTCTTCTGTTCGCGTATCGCGAGGTTCCGCAAGAAAGTTTGGGGTTTTCGCCCGTTGAATTGTTGTACGGAAGAACGATTCGAGGCCCTATGCGATTCCTAACGTGAAGTTTGGACAGGCGATGTCACTAACTACAAACTAAAATCTAATTATCAGTACGTGTTTGACTTGCCCTAGAAGCTCGAAAACACTTGTCAGATGGCACATGAAGAACTTGTAAGATCGAGTCGTAAGTATGCCAAGTACTATAATCGCAGGGCGCGTAATAGAAAATTCGTTGTGAGCGATCGGTTGTTATTGCTTCTTCCTACTAGCACAAACAATTAGTTCAATGGAAAGGTCCCCACGAGGTTAAGGAGGTCAAGAGTGATATGGACTATCAAATCGACATGAATGTCAAGTTGAGCATATTTCATGCTAATATGCTAAAGTTATACGTCAAGAGACATGAAGACACGTTAGAAAAGGGTGTATTGAACGTAGTTTGCACAACGGTCGTTGAAGATGATGTTGTGGGAGATCCCGAAATAGAAACTCCTCTGGAATATCCCTTGAGTATTGAAAGAAAAGGGATAGACCAAGTAAATGTGAGTGCGGAGTTGTCCAATGACCATCGTCAGCAGATCAACCAGATCCTGGAAAATACTCTGATGTTTTCACCGACAGACCAGGATGAAAAACATTGGTATATCTAAAATCAAGTTGAATACTCTGATCCGATTAGGATTAAAGGTTCCTCGGTACCCTTTAATACACAAGAGGCGGTGGATGAAGAGGTTAGTAAAATGTTAGACTTAGGGTTGATCGAACCATCTAATTCGCCATATTTGTCTCCCGTTATCCTAGTGAGGAAAAAGGAAAGTACAAACGGCTTTTGTATTGACTTCCGTCAATTACATAAGTCAGTGTTCGATGCAGAACCTATGCAAGACATGGAGGATCTTTCTGCTAAATTTTCGGGTCACCGATACATTCAAAATTTGATTTATCCAAAGGATATTGGCAGGTACCCATCGTTGAAGAGTCTCGTCAATTGACGGCATTTGCTACCCAGAAAGGGCTATTTAAGGCAATGTCATTCGGACTGGAAGGTGCCAGTGCCACTTGTTGTCGCTTGATGCGCAGGTTACTAAAAGATTTAGTAAGCGTTGATAGCATGGACTACATTTCTGTGTACACGGATACATGGAATGAACATATCCGTTCTGGCTGAACTCTTCAAAAGACTCCGCAAAGCGAACATCATGGTGACACCCACTAAATGTAGTATTGGCCATACAGATTTAGAATGCTTCGGTCATATGGTCAATGGATCAAGGCAGTTAAAACCTCACCCCAAGCAAGCAGAAGCAATTAGAAACTCGCTTAAACCAGTTAACAAGACTCAGATTCGTAGTTTCTGGGTTTAGTAAGGTTTTGTAGGAAATTTATACCTAATAATGCTGTCATTGTTAGCCCACTGTCTGATCTGACAAAGAAGGGGCAACCAAATAAAGTGTTTCGGGGACAAACACAAGAAAGATCTTTAAATGCACTAAAGGGAAAGCAGATCAGTGCACCTATATTAAAGTTACCCGTTAATCCCAAGAACTGATGCATCTGATACTGAGTTGGGTGCAATTTTGCTACAGAAGCAAGAAATGGTAAAGATGCCCGTAGATTATGTGACCAGGAAATTGCTGTCCAGGGAATAAAAATACTCAGTAATCGAAATGGAGTGTCTGACTGTAGTTTGGGAGATTGAGAAATTTCATGCATATCTTTCTGGGAGAGATTTAGTTCTCGAAACTGACCACCAACCCCTGTTGTATTGAAACAAAGATAAGATCGCTAACAATTGGTTGATGCGTTGGGAGCTGACACTGCAACCTCATCGTTTTCGAGTTGAGGCAATCAGAGGGGTCG
>JAECUM010050421.1:0-13959 GCA_016617855.1 Megalonaias nervosa | reverse complement strand
AGCGCTGGGTCATTCGGTCCGAGTTACGTAACAAGTATTTGTTTCATATCATTCAACAACACGTATCACTTTAACAAAGTGTACAATCGATAAAAAGGATCTAGGAGTTAAGTGGTGCTTTGTATGGAGTAAATGTAATCATATAATAAAACTAATCGACCAGGATATTAACCACAGAACAACATGCGTATAGTTGACGCTAAGTTATTCGAATATCATCTCCAAAACCATACTTTATTGCAATTTAATACCAAGATCACACTACCATTGCTATGAATGGGTGAATTTATGTTTATTTATTTGTGCGTGTCTGTGGATCTATGTGTGCCTGTATGTGTGTATTTGTATGTGTAAGTGCAAGTATATAATGAAACTGAAATGATTTGTTACAAATGTAACATTTTAACATTTACAGGAAGACGTTTTGGTATGTCCCCATCCCTGTGCATGCTACTTGTGGAAAGAAGGTTCTTGTAAGGCTTTCGTTTAAAAGGTCTTATGGGAGCATATATATTTTGTAACTAACTTTAAATAAAGTTGTTTATTATTATTATTATCATTAGTAGTAGTAGTAGTAGTAGTAGTAGTAGTAGTAACAGCAGCAGCAGCAGCAGCAGTATCTGATTCTTTACCTAAGTGGCATCAATTTTATCAGAGTTCACTTCGTGAGCCTAAGATTATCAAATTGTTAGATTGAGAGAGTTCTTTTTAATATATGTGCTGAGCCAAGCATCACTGTCTTTTGAATATCCACAATATTGACATTTCCATGGACTTTTTAATGATGTTTTTTGTCCATTTTATATCAGCATGAGACCAACGATGATTACTGGGATGTTGATTGTTTCTTTGATGTTCCACATTCTCGTAGTTTCTATTTCAATATCGTCGTACTTTGATATTTTCTCTATTTCATTTTATGACACATTTCTGTCTGCAGGTACTGATATGTCAGTAATGAAGCAAATTGTGTCTTTTACTATTAGGTAGGTTTGTTTACTTTGATGTGACGGTCTGAGTGGATTGGCATTTTCCAGAGTATGGTTACTTTTCGTACTCAATTACGGTGTCTGATTTATTCTGATACCATTTCAGTGGTACAAGTACGTCGAACTGGCTACTGATCTCCCAATGACTGTAGGCTTTATGGTGTCTTTCTATGTATTCCCTTCTTTACAGGCATAGGCATTGGGTAACCTTTGATTATATATTCAGTGATTTCTTCGAATGGTTTGCTTCGGCACTTTAGAATGCCATGAGTATCCTGATTAGAAAATAGGTTTAAGGTTTTGAGCTAAAGCCCTCTGTGTAGGTTTTTTTGCCCAATGTTGTTAAGCCGTTAGTTTGATTAGTCTTTGTGTCTGGTTTTTGCCGTTTCCCAGGATAAATACCGTGCATAGGTTTTTCCCCCTATTCTCTGTTTGCTGCTATAATGTTTCACTTTTCGATAGTATTTTATTGCCCTTTTCTGTCACAAATAGTTTATGTTTTTCCACTGGCTTTACACTGAGATTATATCCGAATGTTTCGGCTTCTTGGGTGACTGACAACGTGGTTTTCCTCTATTCATATTTGAGAACAGCTTAGAAAAGTTCATCCACTTCTGAAGGTTCATGTGGAGAACGATTGTTGTTGCTTTGTAAGTATTTTTAGTTTGCGTCAGGCCCCTTTCTCTTTCTAGTCATGTGATGTATAGCTTATGGACGACAGCTTTAGGAAGATGCACGCGGTACATATTTAAGCGTAATCTTACTTTTTGTCCAATTCATGTACTTCCTACATCATTCAATCTGTGACATTCACAATATATGTTACTACGGAGACAGCAGGTACATTAGTAACTGTGATTTTATTTGCAGCATTAAGTTAACTTTCAAGGACAAGTCAAGGACAAATCTTGATCGCATGTAGTTCTCCTTTCTTTTGGTTTGTTTCATGGCTCTACGGTGAATTCCATATCCCATGTTTATTCCTAACTTCTGGCAGAGTTATTCATGTTCAAGATCTTTCATAAATATGTCTGTGTCAAGTTTAATATTGTGTGTTTCTGTTAGTTTTCCTCGGTTGGAAGAAACGTTTGAACATGTTTCAATACCTAAGCCTTTGCACATGTTTCAATACCATTGTCCATGTCTATATCCGTGCTGAATTTGACACAGTGGGGGGTAGAGTTTCAAGCTGGTCCTCAATGTTTACAGAACATTTCAAGTCAACCATGTAATTTAAACGGGCAGTTGTCTTCCTGTACAGTGTGTAGCTGCATTATGTTTTATCCAACTGGTTGATTATAGCTACCAGAAGTGCTGAGAATGAGTCTCCCTGGAATATTATACTTTTATCCTAATATTTGCTACTGAACGTCCCTTCATTATGATTGAAAATAAGCTAGGGTTGAGTTTTCCACATTTCGATTGTTCTCTCCTTGATAATGTTTAGAGCTGGCCTTAACTTGGGCTTCTTAAGACTTTCGAGACTCTAGGAGTAGGTATGACTGTCAAATGCGTTTAGATAATGTGTCCACGATGAGTTGTTTTTTTTGTTGTTGTTGTTCGATTATCTGCTTGGTCTTCATTTTTTTCGGCTTGTTTGATTCTCATAGGGTTAGTTAAAGAGGTTTTGTCTGAATTCATGTCACTCTCCTAAATGAAACTGAAAGTCATTTTCAGTTTCATTTAGGAGAGTGACTTATTTCGGATTAGGCCTCTACTTACGTATCAAGAGTTTTCTGTTGCTGATATTAGACATTCACTACATGATGTAGGTTTCTCTAGTTTCACTGTTACTTGCTGGATTTAGTGACGCTTGGTAGAAGGAATTCGTGACAAATTTATCCTCCACTCTCTTCCATTTCTGTCTTCTTGGCCATTGTACATTGGGCTTCTTTGGTATTGGAGTGCATAGATCACCTCGATGAGAAGAATTCTCGCTGAGCAGGTAACCTGTTTCATCATGGGGAGTAAGAGGAACTAACAGTAACACACTAATCGTCCCTGATCTGGTTGCCCACCATGGGATACTCTCTTTGGTAGTCCGCGTGACGAGTGACGCGGCATAATTCTATTTTCTTGATATTTTATATTTTATATGGTGTGTGGTTGGGTGCAGTTAGTCAGTTAGACCTGCCAGGGGTTGCCACCCCCAATGACATTGCCTGGACGGATTATCAGAAACCCTGTTGCCACCAGCCTACCAGCTATGAGGTCACACAACATTATACCAGTTATTATTATTATTATTATTATTGCTGGTTAATCTGAACTAGAAACAATATCAACTATTGATCTCGACCTATCTATAAATAATCGATTTCTAATCGTTTAGAAGTATGTACACAAATTACATTTAAGGTTTCATGTGTTTTGATGTTGGTCCGTATAAGGCGATATATAACCTTATATCATATATATATATATATATATATATATATATATATATATATATATATATATATATATATATATATATATATATATATACCATCAAACAAGTTTATACAATCTAAAGAAAATCTTTCCTTGACACTTTTCAATGATTTCTCTTTCCCCATGTCACACTATTATTATCGACAGTTGAGAGAAAGATTCACGGAGAGATAATTACTGTATAGTAGAACAGAAACTAAAACAAATACAGTTTTACAAATATATTCGTCATTCGGTCGCATTAACTAGTGTTGTTTATCTTCAAAGCTGGGTATTTACACTTAAATTTTATTTTAATGTAAGCTGCCACTATGTATAAGATGCAACAGACACAAAAAGACGACCGATATTTACCACAAGTAGGTGTTGGTTTATAACATAATGAATCCATTGCTCTCGTTGGCGAAGAGAAGAGGATTTGTTTGGTAAATTCGTGTGACTATGTTTCTCTTTCACTCACATAATGTGACCAGAAGAAAAACGTTTGCATCTATTATCCATTTTTTAAATTCGAAAGTTACTGAAATGACCATCATCGATATTAGATTTTAACTCAAATAGAGAAATCATTTCTTCGATTAATAGCACCAGCTCATGTTATTGTTATTGTTATTATTATTATTATTATTTTTCCTGACTTTTGCCGATATATATCAAAGAATAAAGCTCAAGACCACAAAGAGTTTTTCATGAAGTGGAGAAAGACCGTATTTTATAAATTTACATTTTCTTTACAATTGTTGTTGTTATTAGATGATTTTTGGTTTACTTATAATGGTTCTTCTTTATATTGGGAAATCGTCTGCAGACAATTTTCTTTAATTCGGTAGGGTGTACAGTTAAAATCATACATAAATAAACGTTCGGTCTTCGAGTCCTGTTTTGACATCGATCTGGAATTAAAGTTTATATTCGGTAAACTATATTATTTATCCATCCAAAGTGATTCACCAATAGCAACAGCTAGCAAATCTCTAAGAAAGACTTGTTACACAGTAAGGAGACCATATACATGCAAACTTTTCTTCTTTCATGCGATTGGCGATTGCATGGTCATACTTCTGATATTTTGTTTACAATGAAAAATTTGGCAATTCCCATTGGTTACAATATTATTATGCCAATTCAGAGTTCTGTTTGCAAATTTATCAGACTCGTGGTCCCCTCAATGCTTAGCAATAGAAAGGTTGTACTTGTTCCCTCTTTAGTTAATATGCCTTTGAAAGGGATTAATACATAAGAGAAATTTGCCTTTTTATCTACCGTAATGTATCGTGAAGTTGCCGATATATTCATTCTAGCCGCCAGATCAACATTTATGAAAGGAAGTACAAAAAAATAATTTCTTTCATAAGACTGAATGAGTGTTGTGTACTTAATATAACTCATAGGAATACAACAGCAGCTGTGTCTTACGTGTGTCCTTCCACTGCACATGAATTAGCTCTTTTTGGTGTCCTATGTATATATTTACATGTGTATCGGGGTGCCACGATGACAAAATGACTGGTAATAAAATAAACCGAGATAGCTGATATGGTCGGTTTTATGTCAGATATTTGATGGATTGCTATAAAAGTATACAAATTTGTGAATCTGGCCAGCTGTTAATAACCATATCGTGATTATTGCATACCCGATTACAGATACAATTCACTTTATTTTTTCAGGTTTAGTCTAGCATATTTAAAAAGAAAAACAGCAACAACACATAAAATAAAAAAAAAATAAATAAATAAAAATAAAACAACAAACAAACGTCATTCCAGTACTAAAGATTATGGCTAGGAAGACGAGACACTGTTATATCCAGAATGCATCAGTCCATTATAAGTACATAATTTTTCACCTATACAGAAACTTCATATCTTCATGTCCTTAAGGCATGTGCCAGGCTTTATGTGCTTCCCAGGAAACTCATTTGCATCTTTCAATGCGATACTTTTCCGGGCAGGTGTAAGCCCTGGCTTTACATCTGTAATCACTTAGTTACAGATAGAATAACTTTCACTTCCAGAAAATGTCCATTGAAAATTTTTGTAGCAGCGTCTGACGGCACGTAATTACAATAATAGCTATGTAGCGCCAACTAATGATAAAATGATAACTATACAAACTATTTGCAGACAAATTTAGAAGATACATCTTTCCAAATAAATGTAAACATCAAGTGCAAGAAGATGAAATTTAAGCTGAGAAGATGATACAATTCTACAACATTTATATAAAATGAAGGTAACAAATAAGAAATTGTAAAAGTCTGAACCTATCAGTAATTATCCACCCCAGCCTACCGTGTGCAAACGTAAAATGACTGCGATATCATTTAAATCAGTTTGCTCGTGTTAAAAATGTTGACATGGTGGAGAAAAACCGAGCTAAATCTGAATAAATTATATACCGTTCTTCAATCACAGTTTGTTTTACAAGAGCTCTTCGTTGTTTCTTTCCTCGTAAAAATTGCTTTAGCGTAGTAATTATATCTCGAGCGGATGTAGGAAAGTATGGCGGTTAAGAGGACAATAATACATTCATTCTCACGGCGAGTTTTGCTAGAAAACCATAAGACTCCGAGCCAATAAACCAATAAGACAAAGATGTCTTATTTACGCTGGCGGAGTGGGCTGTCACATTGCAGGTGATTTGCAAATTCCCTGTCTTACTTCTGTGAGACAATGTTTAGATTATTATCGCGATAGAAGCCATACAGGCCATATAAATAGCTGGGGTCCCTCCAACAAAGAGCATGCAAACGACGAAGCATAAACATATGTCGTCTTTAGCCGGCAAGAACAATGGCCAGTTATACTTACCTGTTTCCATCTTGAATTTCCGCCACTATGTATTTTCTTATTTATTTCTACTACTCAGAATTACTTGTGTTCCAAAAATTGATCCGCAACGCGAAATTGTACTGTATGCTAATTTTGAGTACATTATTATTTATTTTCAGGGGAGGAGGTGGCAAACATGTAGTGTAGTGGTCAGCTATTAATTTGTATGGATATGGGCCAAAACATTTTTAAAGGTGAAATTCGCGGGGAAGGAGAGGACAGGTGACCTCCCCCCCCCTTGCCCCTATGTGCGGGCGCCCATGCTAGCAAACAATATTTAATTATACGTCTAGTTGAAAATTACAGTTTAAAGAATTCATATTTTACCCACATCATGATTCCAAACAGTCAGTGACGAAACACAATTTGCTGAATCAAGGCTAGTCCTTCCATGTACATGTACATCGTACGGAATTGACCCAGCTAATAAATCCAGTCTATCATAACTAGAAAAGCAGAATTTAGTTAGATGAACAGACAAAAAAAAGTTCCTCCATCTTAGACCAACTGGAAAAGTTGTTTCAATGCACATTCATTTAAACAACTATTTAGAAGAAATGTCCGTAATGTTTGGCAATTAGAATGCTTCAGACTATGACCAATGCTTCAAGAAGAACAGAGACTTCAATGTGCATATATCAATGATTATATTTAGCGTCAACCAAAGTTATAGTATCTGAGTTCAGAATTCAATATTCCTAATTCTGCAACAAGCTATTTTTATTCTCCTAAACAATAATAAAACCTTTGAAGTTATATGGCTGTAGAGAAATAAGGCGAACAATATAATACCCTAAAATTTAATTTTTTAAACCTGGTTCTTGTTTGTTTGTTTCTTTGAGAGAGAGAGAGAGAGAGAGAGAGAGAGAGCAATGTAAACGACTTGATGTGTTCATTTCATTTCGAAGACCGTTTGGCTTAAAAAGAAAATCTCTCGCCGATGTTAACTAAATGTGGCCATAACTTCTGTCAGCATAAATACGGAATATATTACAAATATAATCATATAATCCTGTTTGAATTTCTCATTAATTGTATAGATCTGAAACTTATGCTGGATCATATTGACCATTTACTTTACAGCAGTTGATAAATAGGACTAGTGACTGAGTGTTATCGCCACTCAAAAATAAGTTTTTCAACGTACCAAATATGTCATGCAAATCATGTGAGCACTTTTTCCTACTAAGAAATGTTTGCTGTCAAAAAGAATGCTGCTTTCGCGGTATAGAGTGAAAAAATTTGAAAAGTAAAAATATTTATAAACTTCTTAAGACTCTAGAAAATTTCTCAAGAACTAAAGTAGCGTGTTGCAAGCCAATATGTTGCAAATGGTATATGTGAGAAACATAATTATAATATTAGGTTTACAGGAATAGCAATGCAAATTGATGACAAGTATTATGGCTATTGTTTTCCCTTATATCATAATTATTTTATTTAAAATGTATAATCTATAGTTTAATAACGCTAGTCTTGACTACCTAATTATGCCGTGTTTTGCTTCTTATTTATTCTTTTTCTATAATACCACTTCTCTTATGCTCACTTTTTTAGGTACTTGTTTTTTTTAATACCATCTAAAATTCGCTCAGTAATACGTATCTAATTGTTATTCATTTCCTTGGTTCATTTATAACTCGCCTATAGGGTTTCTTTTCTATATGTGTTTTTAAAATTAATATTATAATTATTGTTTCTTTACATTATACCAACCGTGCATTACATAATTTCTTTCGGATCAATCCTTATTTTCTTCCTTAGACTCGGTTAAATAAACATTTTGTCAGGTTAACAACGTTTCTCGAATGCTTTTGGTTATACGGAAAGTAAAACAAAATTTATTTATTCAAAATTCATCTTATATACAGAATTTACGATTTAAAACAAGAAGACCAGAACATTCATGTCAGGTTCATGGTCAAAACTTTGTTGAAAAACTTTAAACAAAAACTTCACTAGATGTTGGCCCCGCCGCTCCAACTGGAAAGTGACTGCTATGTTTTGCTTTCCTATAAGGTACGGTCGCAAAAAATACAAACTTTTTTTAATGCTTTAACCGTTTTATTTGAAATAAATGAGAAACCTCCAGTTAAAGTGCACTAACTTGTAGTCCAGTCCCATTTCTATTTTGGCATAATTGCTTAAAATAATCACAAAGCTATCTGCTATATTCTGCATGTGTATCAGTCGTTATCTTCTTACACTGACTTGCGTTGCTGATATATAATGTTGACTTTCATACAATCCGTGTGGCTAGCGCGAGACAAGGTGAAAACTATTATCGTTTGACAGTAAAAGTCCATTTCTGCATGATGATTTCTGTTAACATATCAAGCTGTGATTCCTTGTTCAAAGCCGATAAGGACGATAAGGAGAGTACATGCGATGAACAGTGCAGACTCTTGAACACGTTTATATATGATTTTTCTAATGCGTAATAAGTGTACTTAGTCGACAGACTGCATGAATGACATAAATCCATTAACTTACTCCCTTACTATTAAAATTCATATAGATTACTTGGTGTGAAAATGATGCACCCTGTTGTCTCGTAGGACGACATTATTGCCGTCTGTGTCTGGATCCTTTGAAACTAGCTACTTTACATATTGAAAATTGGGTATCGTCCATCTGTCATCGTTTTAAATGAAACGAAACGATTAATTTATATCATTATTGAGCCTTATAGGCAAAATATTGATATTATTTAGCTAAATTCATAAACTGAAATAAAAATGAGCAAACATCATAGGAAAGTTATATATATATATATATATATATATATATATATATATATATATATATATATATATATATATATATATATATATATATGTTATATATATATATATATATCGATTAACCTATTATCTATAAATCTCATTATTGCACCCTAACTTTAAGGCATTATAAGACAGTCATATTAAAGTGTATATGAGCCTTGGAGTGTAAATTTTCTGACCATTTGAAATATTTTCAATTTCGATATATATGATGTTTCATCAGATTACCATCCAATAGAAAATTAATTTTCTTGGATATATACATATTTCACATCATCCTGGAGGTATCATTAAGATAAAGTTTAACATTGTGTCATTTATGTAGTATTGCATTTAACTGTCACACAAAAAGCAAAGATAGCAGTATTTTAAAATTTTTATCGTCAGATGTTTTCTATTGACATAGGGTATGAACAATTTGTATTGATGTCTTTGTTTAGAGCTGTTTAGATTTTAGTGATTATTTGTTTAATTAGGTGGAATCTATGTTGGGAAGATATTTCACAACTGATTTAGTCAAATTTAGGTACGCTTTCATACTGATCCATATTTAGGAACATTTATTGTGGCATGGAAGTATTATCTTGTAGAATGGCCACTGTCAAATTTCTTAATGTAGAGATATCTCGTAATATTCAGCGTGTTTATGTATCTTTCACTTGATAACAATTCTCCTCTTGAGATTCGTGGAATATAATGATAACATAGAACTCATTCCAACCTGGCGCAGAATGTTCGACATAGTTCTTTTTGTTTTCGCTTTCGCTCGGACTTGAGATGAACGTACACTAGCTGCATTTACAACCCGTTTCGTGTACCAGTTTTCGATAACCCTTGCGTCTACCAGTCTTTATTTTAACACCTCTTCAGCGCACCGGGTTTTGTACATCCCTTGTGAATACCAGTTTTATTTACACCCATTTCGTATACCAGTTTTATTACACCCCTTGCGTGTACCAGTTTTTTTACACCCCTTGCGTGCACCAGTTTTTTTTTTTTACATCCATTGTGTGTAGCGTTTCAATTTTAAAGAAAGAGGAGTAAAGTGATCAGGCATATTATATCGGAGAAAAATAATCAAGTCCCCCAAATTCAATAATATTTTAAAGCTTCACCCGTGCATAGTGGCACCCAACTGCGAGCGGCAGAGACACTAATCTGCCGTCACATCATGCAGGTATTTGTATGGATATTCAAAGGCCAAACATTACACCACACCCCCAAACTGAAGAAATCTGACACATAAGAAGTATAGGTAACAAAAATGATCCATGTTGCAGTTTCCTACGATCTGAGGTGCATTTTTTATAATTCCTCAACAATACGACACGATCAAGTTAAAAATATATCTGCCAATCTATATACCTTAGTCACTACTACTATGTATGTATGTATGTATGTATGTATGTATGTATGTATGTATGTATGTATGTATGTATGTATGTATGTGTGTCTGTATGTATGTATGTATGAATGTATGTGTGTATATGTATGTATGTATGTGTGTGTGCGTGCGTGCGTGCGTGCATGTGTGTGTATGTATGTATGTATGTATGTATGTATGCATGCATGCATGCATGCATGTATGTATGTATGTATGTATGTATGCATGTATGTATGTATGTCTGTGTGTATGTATGTATGTATGTATGTATGCATGATTAAAGCATGAATGTATATATGTATGTATGGATGGATGGATGGATGGATGGATGGACGGATGTGTGTGTATGTATGTATGCATTTATGTTTGTATGTATGTATGTATGTATGTATGTATGTATGTATGTATGCATGTATGTGTGTGTATGGGTGTATGTATGCATGCATGCATGTATGTATTTGTGTATGTATGTGTTTGTATGTATGTATATATGTATGGATGGATGTATGTATGTATGTATGTATGTATGTATGTATGTATGTGTGCATAATTATGTATATATGCATGTATGTATGCATGAATGTATGTATATATGTATGTATTTATGTGTGTGTATGTATGTATGTATGTGTGTGTATGTATGTATGTATGTACATGTGTATGTTACATGCATGCATTTATGTATGTATGTGTCTATGTATGTGTGCAGGTATGTATGTATGTATGTGTGTGTGTGTGTATGCATTTATGTATGTATGTATGTATGTATGTATGTATGTATGTATGTATGTATGTATGCATGTATGTAAGTCACAGTAGTTTACGTTTGATTATTCGAAGACCATCTTGATATAGACAATCCAATACAGACAGACTCTCATACAGTATAATCGTTCCTTCTAGGTTCAAAGAGTGAAAATACAGGATCAGACTAAAATCGTACACCTGTTACTAAGCTCAAATCACACGCTTCGAATGTTGCTGGTTAAGGATAATTTTGATGTCTTGGGTAGAACCATCTGCTACAAAGCACGTCCTTTTATTATCGTGTTTACTGATGATCGATACAAATTATGACAACTTTCATGCTAGCCGTCTAAGTATCTCTACTGAAAGATGATAATGGTTGTTATTTATAACGAACAGAGTTTAAATGAAAATGATAAGTACTCGTTTTCCTTATAATGAATCATCTAAATGACTGAGAAAAAAATGTACGTCCTTCAACGTACACCTGACAGACACATATGCAGTTTATTATATTTATGTTAGGTAAACCTACGACGTTCACTGCGTAATTAGAGCCAAGCTCCATTACAGTATCAGTCGTTTCGGATTTCTACTCCTTCAATTAGGAATTCAGTTTTGGTAGAATTCTATGCCAGAAGGTACATTTCGTCATGAAACAGTCTCGTGTTTTGCACATAAATTCTTGTAG
This sequence comes from Megalonaias nervosa, assembly GCA_016617855.1. Classification (NCBI taxonomy): domain Eukaryota; kingdom Metazoa; phylum Mollusca; class Bivalvia; order Unionida; family Unionidae; genus Megalonaias; species Megalonaias nervosa. Next base: position 2,095 of record JAECUM010050421.1, on the reverse strand, counting down.
TAATAACCTTTCACGAAAAGAAGTAACTGAATAGTTAGAGCTGAAAACCTTAGGTGCCACACTTGACCTATATAATAAGTTTTAACAAATTGAAATGTCGCAGACACGTGTTTTTGTTTCTAAATCCGTGAGAGATATTTGATGCTGTACATACAGGCATTGTTCAAGTTGCAAATGTCATTCGTGAATGCGTCCTACTCTGACACAATTTTGGCGATATAAAATTGCAATCTATGAGAAACCAATTAAATCCGCATGTGTCAATATAAACAAACACGATCAATCCGACTTACATTCACGGCACCAAAAGAATGCGTCCTAAGAAACAATTACAGCAGATTAGCACATTTTCAAAGAGGTGTAGGCAAATGTTTTCGTGTCATATTCTAGTGGCTGCTAGTTAAAATGATCGTGATGTTGTGCAATTTCTCATATTTCATTCCACTTTTAAGTGAGCATTGAAGATCTTCCTGAAAAAGATTAGAAATGTGTTGATTTGAAATCTTTTTGTTGATTTCAATATTGTACTGTACACCAACACTGTATTTAAGTGATGAAATAAAATTTGTTTAAATTAATCAATTCGGAGTTTCCATACCATCCAGAAACACGAAAACATGTTTGAAGTACTTCTCACAGTATGAATAATGTGTTTAAGTTCTAAACCAACTGAACATATTAGGACTAGATATATTTGGTGGTATCATTATTAGACTTAAAAATTTCCCTCTTGCATCAGAAAATTTCGAGCGATTCAATATAGCAATTTGAAAGCACAAATAAATTTCGAGTAGACCGCTGGAATAACATAAAAGAACCGTTAACCAAAATTGTGATTATCACAGCCTCAACGATGAGTTAGTTGTATGCTTGTAAATTTGGTTGATTTCAGGTCTTCGATGTCTTATTTCTATAAATCTGTTCGTAGGCACTGATTAATGACTTTACTTCCATGTCATTAATTATCCGAAAACACACTTTACGTTCTGACTTTCTCATAATATTTTTAAGTCTTCTCATGAAATCATTAAGGATTCTCTTTCGCAATCATTTATGTGTAAAGCAAACCCGTGAGGAACAAAAATACCATCATTTAAGATTTGGCGTAGTTGCACTTTCACCCCCACGTGACAAGACACTACCTTTCGGCTGCTTTATGTGATCATAAGCTATATTCTGTTTCAGAAACGTTTAGTTTTATTAAACTACAATCTATTTAGGGTCTACTGTTTTGACATAGAGGCGTTTTTGGTCAACAGTTCCAACGCATTAAGTGACAATTACACTTCGAAATGGGCCGTATATTCAAGTACAGATGAATTCAGTAGCAATAGCCGACATGCATACAGACAGGCATTAAATTTATTTTTGTTGTAGGCAAGTGTTACTAGTCAAGAGCTATATAAAATCTTGGACTTTGGCACTTCTGCTCCCTTTTAAATACCCTGTAACTGTCAGGCATGCAACAACAGTCATTGGAAGTTATAGATTTTCATAGCTTAAAGCACAGCCGTTGCTACGTTCAGTCCGAATCTAACTCTAAATGTACCAAAGGAAGAGTTAAGCCTTTAAAGGATCAACCTCACTTACCAGAAAGTGCGATTGACTTTGTAAAAATAACTCCTTTTTTATGACAATAGTTTAATGAAGATAGTTTTAGACATGTAATGTCGGCATATATTAAATAAGCCTTCTAACTATCAAATAAATGATTTTTAACATATATGATCAGACTTTAAGTGTCATATCCTTACTTGAAAAGATTAACGGAACCGACTAATGTGTATGCTTAACCAATTAAACAAGTCTTAAAAATTGTTACACGTAGGAAAAAGTGAGGGAGCTCTTTTAAGGGTAAATATAGTATCATGAAGATAAATTGAAAGAATTTTTCTTACCTTCTGCAGTTGAAAACCGATACGGTTCATAGCTATTAAAAGTTTAAGATGTGATCACCAAGTTAGAGGAGTGCAGTATTACCCAGACAAAAAAATTGAGTTCTTATTTTCCCATACAAATGTATTAACCGTTTTATTATATACTCATTTTTGCCTTTTTGCCTAATGATGAATAATAAAAAGAACACTGCAAGAAA
>JAECUM010050420.1:0-36838 GCA_016617855.1 Megalonaias nervosa | reverse complement strand
TACCACATTCTAGAGACGGACAAACGCTCTTCCAGAAAATTTAGAACTAAGGCCTACATGTAAGCGGTGAAGTTTAAAGATTTCAAGTCCGACATACCGTTGGAGAAAGCAGAAGGGTTCATCACTGATGTGTGGGATTCTTTGTCAACTACACTGAAACGGCAATGTCAAGCCAAAGAAGACGATCGCTTGAGACTTTCTATTCATCACGACAGTTTGAAGTCCCCCGTTTGGATCGAGTTTAGCAGCCCAGCAGAATTGACACCTTCTAAAGTTATGGACAAGATTCAACACGTACAACAATCCAACGACAAGTTTCACATCACCGACGGAAAAGCGACACTGTTCATGACCCACGTGTCTCTTCCCCAAGGGACAGGACATGGCAAAAAAAAGGTGATCTTGGTAGACAACCTTCGCAGCACCAAAAAGAGCCTCGTCCAAATTAACAACCCTCAAGACAAGATGTGTTTAGCCCGTGCCATCGTGGTGGGACGAACGTATGCCGACAAGAACGACACGGCAGAATGGAAAAGAGCCTGGAAAACTATTCGACGATCGAATCGAACCAATCAACAAAGAGAAGCAGAACTCCTGTTACAGCAAGCGGGGATATCCAAAAACACACCCTGCGGCATTCCTGAAATGCAAAAGTTGCAAGACGTCTTGGCTCCACGTTACACCTTGAAAGTGCACCCTCAAGAAGTGCGCGGACCGCTGTTGTTTCGAGGCAAAAATTTCAAAGACGGAAAATACATTCACGTCTATCATCACGATGAACATTTCGATGTCATTACCAGTATCACTGGATTCCTGTCATACGGTTATTACTGTGAGAAATGTGACTATGCCTATAACAATCGAGAGTAACATAAGCATTGCGGATCGAAATGTGAGGGATGTTTAGCCTCTAAGTCCTGCCTGGAGGAAGGACAAGAACGAGTGCATTGCCCAACTTGTCAGCGCACGTTTGTCAGTCCAACTTGTTACCAACAACATCTAAAGACGCAAGGTTCACAGCAGAAATGTGCCTGCCAACTCCTGAGATTGTGCCCTACTTGTGGACAAGGTATACGTACCAATAATGCCAGGTCGCACGTCTGTTCAGGAAAGAAACGATGTCACATTTGTCACCAAACCGTGGACTTGGAACACCAATGCTACATTCAAAAATACCAATCCATATATGAAGAAGAAGATAATGGCCAGAAGAAAGGGAATTTCATCTTTTTTGATTTCGAATGCATGCAAGAGACTAGCATTCACATTCCTAATTTCTGCCTGGCTCACCGAGCGTGCGAGAAGTGCATCCAAGAACCTATCTTTACTCATTGCCCTCACTGTAGCAAGATTCCTGGAGGACGTGAAAAAATCTTTCGGAGACCGAACACGCTAGCCGATTTCGCCCAATGGATCTTAAACCCTATTGACGAAACGTGGAGCCAAGAAGACATCGAACGTTACGGAGATTGTCATAGCTATGCCACGGTGATCGCTCACAATTTCTTGGGATACGATGGACAGTTTCTGTTGAGATACTATACGGAACAAAGTACCGAACGTCCGAAAGTGACTTTGAACGGAGCCAAAATCATTTCCATGCAAGTGGGTCAAGTGCAGTTTAAAGATTCGATGAGTTACTTGGCCATGCCTTTGAGTCGCATGCCTAAAACGTTTGGAATGACAGAAATGGCCAAAGGCTATTTTCCGCACTTTTTCAATACCGAATCCAATCAACACACCGTTCTATCCCATTTGCCTGAGGCTCACTACTACGAACCCGACAACATGCGCACCGAACAACGAGAAGATTTCTACGCTTGGTACCAGACTCACACCTCGGACCCTTTCGACTTTCAGGAAGAAATGTTAAAATATTGTCATTTCGACGTAGACATTTGACGGCGTTGCTGTGGAAAATTTTGAGAACTGTTCATGGAGCACGGAGGGATCGATCCTTTGAAAGAAGCCTGCACCATTGCCAAAGCGTGTTCCTTAGTGTATCGACAACGATTTATGCCCAAAAACACCCTAGCTGTCATCAGTCCTCAAAGAACCTATTTTGTCAAACGTCAATACTCGGTCAAAGCCCTACGCTGGTTACATTACTTGTGTGACAAGGAAGACAAATGGATCCAACACGCTCGCAACGGAGGAGGCGAAAAAGCCATCGGAAGGTATTCAGTAGATGGTTGGGACTTGGAAATCCCCCAAATAGTGTACGAGTTTAACGGGTGCTTATTTCACGGATGTCCTATCTGCTACCCTCAACGTAACACTAAACATCAGTTTTTACAACGGAGCATGGAAGACTTGTACCAGGCCACTTGTCAGCGACGCTTGAAGTTAGAAGAGCAAGGATACCAAGTGGTAGAAATGTGGGAACACGAGTACGATCAGCGATTGAAAACCGATCCCGAGTTTAAGCACATCGTAGAAAATTACAAGCTGGTGGACCCACTGAATCGAAGGGACAGTTTGTACGGAGGACGGACGAATGCCACCTGTTTGCTATACGAAGCCGACGAAGAGAAAGGAGAGGAAATCAAATACTTGGACGTGTGTTCTCTGTATCCATACGTGTGCAAATAGTGTCACTTTCTCGCAGTGGACCCACAATTGCCCACGGAACACATTGACGTGGACAATATTCGCCGATACGAAGGATTGATCAAATGTAAAGTCTTGCCTCCCACGTACTTGTACCATCCCGTTTTACCACATCATTGCCAAGGAAAACTGATGTTTCCCTTGTGCCGTACTTGTGCCGAAACGTGCAACCAAGACCAACCTTGTCAGCACACTCAGGAAGAACGCGCCTTGACGGGAACTTTGTTCAGCGTGGAATTGTTTAAAGCTCTGGACTTGGGATACCAACTGTTAGAAGTGTACGAAATTTACCACTTACCCAAGACAGAAAGATACCACATGGGCGACGAGACTCAGAAAGGCATTTTTGCAGACTACGTGAATGCCTTTTTGAAACTGAAACAATAAGCTAGCGGCTATCCTTCCTGCTGTGACACTCCCGAAGACCAAAAGAAATTGAAAGAGAAATACTGGGAGCAAGAAGGCATCACTTTAAACCACGTCGAGAAAAACGAAGGAAGGTGATCGTTTGCCAAAGTGATGTTGAATTGTTTCTGGGGCAAAACGGCACAACGGCCGTGTTTACCCAAGACGGAGTATTTGACAGAACCTTCCCGCTACTTCCAGATGATTCACGACAAAACGAAATACATGAAACACCTGGGCGTCCTTCGTGAGGACTTGATCTTAATTAATTACGAAGTAGAACTGGACTTTGTAGAAGCCGACGAATTTGGAAATGTCATCATTGTGGCTTACGGGACAGCGTACACTCGCTTAAAACTGTACGAAGTGTTACACCTATTAGGAGATCGTGTGCTGTATTTTGACACGGACAGTTGCATCTACATCGATCGCCTGGGTCAACCTCACCCTGTCATCGAAGGAGACCGTTTAGGAGCTTGGACGGACGAGCATCCCGACGACAAGATTCTAAGTTTTGCAAGTGGCGGTCCCAAAAATTACGGCTACGAATACCGTGACCCTCAAGGAGAAGTGTACACGGAGTGCAAAGTGAAAAGATTGACTCTCAATTATCGCACCAGTCAACTGGTGAACTTTGGTGTTTTGAAAGAAGTCTTGCAGTTTTAAAGTGACCACCCACGAACCGAACAAGATTGTACGTTTACCCACTCACCAAATCGTTTGCCGGCCCTTGGAAAAAGTCTATCTAATCGTGTGCCAGAAGCGAGTACGCCTTCCCAATCACTTCACTTTACCGTACGGACACGCTGTTATAAAAAAAATGGTTCCAAGACGATAGTCACCAACAAGAAGGATGACTTCGACACTGCAAGATTCGAGTGAGAAACCCACAGAGAACTCCAAGTTCAAACCATACCATTTTCCTGTTTTCTTGCCTGACTATTGCAGTTGTGCCAGTCGACTGGCAACGTTTCAAAAATGGCCCACGGATAGGGAAGGATTACTTACTGCGAATGTTTTAGCTGGAACAGGGTTTGTCTACTTGGGACCTGAGACTGGATTGGGATACGAAGTACAGTGTTTCAGTTGTGGTCTGAAGTTGCGTATGGATTGATGTATCTATAAAGATTCAGCTATTCTGGAACATACTCAATGGTCTCTGCATTGTCCTTACCTTTCTATGGCATTTCCACCCATCACACTACGGTTCAGGTATGACGGTACCTTAGAGAAGGTAGTACCGATGTCCAAGAAGAAATAAAGGAAGACTTCCAAACTGGTCATAAAAAAAGAACGATCTACAAACTCGAGACTTCATTGCGACTAGTATAAAAAGGGACAACGTCCAAGACGGATAGTTCATTGTCACTACAAACGCCAAGAGAGAAGAATGAATCCTTTCACACAGCAAGTATCAAGCAAGAGTAAACTCGAGTACGATGGTGTGCCTTGCCATGGCAGGGATGCCGTACGCTATGACCTTAGCGATTCGGTACCACATCATCATGGGAACTGTGCTATAACTACCATGGAAAGTGATGCTGTGCGTGTCAAACCGGACGGATGCGATAGCGATGCCACTCGTTCTCGTACACCTTTTCACTTTACTGGTTTTCATGGTAGATGTCATCGTTATGAAACCATGCGGCTACCACCCTACGGATGTCATGTAAAACTGAGCAGACTCCTACATATTTCACCGTACCCTCATCGAAATGAACCTGTGAAAGACGAATATTCGTTCCCTGTGCGTTTGCCAGAATACTGCGACTGTGAAAGTCGGATCCAAACCTTCCGAGGAAAATGGCCAAAATATCTAGGAGGACCTACCCCCGAAGAATTAGCTAGAGCTGGATTTATCTATTTGGGCGAAGGGATAAAGTCAAGTGCTTCAGTTGTGGTGTGTCACTTCACGAGTGGGAGAAGAAAGATTGCGCTTACCTGGAACATGCTCGATGGTCTCCGAATTGTCACTACCTACCTTCCGTGGGACCTCGTCATTAAAGTGGGCATACCATGTCGTGTAAGAAACCAGCTGATTGGTTAGGAGTCAAACGTTGGACAACCCCTAGACAATTATTTAAAAAAAAATAATCTTCAAACATTACCAAACGAATTGCAAGAGAAGATCTACAAGGACATTTGGCTGGGACTTGCCAAAGCCAAATCTCAATTAGTGACTGTGAAACTTTTGTGTCGAGAAATTCACAAGAGGAAATTGACCAAAGTCAACAAACCAGTCCGATTTCTCTGAATCAAGGGTGCGTTGGTTCTACTATTTCGCTTTAGACCATTTACATTTGAAGATTTTATTGACATTCTTGACCGTTTCCTGGAATGGCAGTGGTCAGAAATTACTCACTACGTTCATTACTTTCGCTCTAGGAGAAGTGATTGAGGTAAGAGAAAAGAGGTATAAAAACAGACTACTATGCCACGACCTTTATCATTCGTGATACAACAGATTCCGTGGAAGGAAATCAATGACACTATTCAAACAGTGGAGGATTGCCAACACCTATTACGAGAGCTGTGTCCATTGAATTGGGGTTGACGTGTAGTGTGTGTCTTAGTGACTTGCTTTCTGGGATTTCGTTTACCAGCTGATTCCCTGTGGATTCTTTACGAACAGTTCCTACCACTCCAAAAAGCATGAAATTGGTCCTTTTAACTGTACACGAGAGACTCATTCTGCTCAAAGCTTTGCGCTTTCATCTTGATACTTCTCAACCTCTTCCAGAAAACAAGATTCGTCAACTTTTAGGCACTGAAGATGTGTACGACGACGTGTGTGTAGCTTGTGACTTACACCCTCACTGGAAAGATGTACGTGACTGGAAAAGTTGAGGCTTTGAGGCTTGGACAAAAGAAGTGGCACACTTTGCCAAAGATTTGTAATGCTAAAAAATTAAAACGTTCCGTGAAAAAGTCACTTTAAAACCAGTGTTAGTGACAGTGCCAGAAGAAGAAGAAGAAGTCGTGACCGAGGAAAACCACTTTCCTCAGGACTGGACCGTGATCGACATCCCTCAAAGGCCATTTCGGGGAGGAATCTTGTGTGATTGTGCAAAGGAGTGTAGAGACTCTCAGAACATTACACAGTACCCCTACGATTTAACCTATTGATCATCACAAATGTTGTACAGAGACTTGTTTATATTCCACTATGATCGTTTTGATGTGTCTTTTATTCATGTACTTAACCATTTGGCTTTTATGTATTTTTGTCTTTTGTGTTGTTCACTTTTAAAAATGACAATAAACGTGTCCTGAAAAAAGTATAAAAAACTCTTGTCTTGTCTGTCATGGTGTCAAAAGTGACATTTCTTACACTACTATGACTACCTCTACTGTCTCTGCTCCCTCTACCTCCACTGTCAAAGTCATTGACGAACACGTAGATCGGACTAGTTGGGAGACCTTGTATCTTCGCCATCCCTTTAACATGCTCATTGCCGGACCGAGCGGTTCAGGCAAAACCGAATTTGTCAAACGGTTGATCGAACATAAACATCATTTGATCGATCGTCCACCTCAACGAATCGTGTGGTGTTATAAAGAGTGGCAATCGGCTTACAGCCTTCTGCGAGAAAGTCAAGGCGATTCCATCGTCTTTGTGGAAGGCATTCCTGGAGAGGACGACGGGATCGTGTCTGACCCTAGACAAACTCATTTGGTTATTTTGGAAGACATGTTAGGAGAAGACGAAGAAGAAATTAAACTCTGGTTTACGCGCATAGGGCATCATCGTAATGCCAGTGTCATTTACATCATCCAAAATTTGTTTCAACAAAGTAAAACCGATCGTACCATCAGTCTCAATGCTCATTACGTGGTGTTGTTTAAAAGCCCTAGAGATAAATCGCAAGTACAAGTCTTAGCGAAACAGTTAGGGACGCCTTGGCTGGCAAATGCGTACGACGATGCCACTCAAACCCCACACACTTATTTACTCGTGGATTTAAAACCCACCACTCCCGATTATTTGCGATTTAGTACCCATGTGTTTCACCACTGGTGCCAAGACGGAGGGCCTGTCGTGTACACTTCCCCTTCGTCGACTTAATCACAATCACCAAAAAAAAAATCTATAAAAACCTCGGTCACTTTGGCTCTGTCTCACACATCGTCAACATGACGTCCCTTCAGTCTCAGCTTCCCATTAAATTGATTCGTGCCTTGTACGGTATCAGTCGCGAAAAAATTCACAAATACGTGCTCGTGTCTTAGAAGCTAGTCTCAAAGAAGTCTTACGATGGTTTACGGTGACAGCACGTCAATTACTGCAAGGCATCATTCAGATTCCACATCAAGCCAAACATTTTTTGAGAGAAACAAAGGCGCGTTGACGCAACTAGCCGATCTTCGCATCGACACTCAAACCAAAAAGCAAATCATTTTGAAACCTGGCGGTAGCTGTTCTGTTCGTTCCCTCTTAAAATGGGATCCTAATGCTCCCAAAGTCGTCCCCAAGAAAAAGCCACTCCCAAACGTACCCAGAAGGAAAAGAAAAAGAGCAACGGTGTCAAGACCAGGTCACAGCCTCAGAAAAAGAAAAAGAAAAGTCCACAGAAAACAGCGTCTACTCGCAAGAGAGTGTCTCCAAAAACTTCTTCTCCAGCGGTGACACCCTCTACCTCTTTAGCGGCTGTGGCCGCTGCTCACAAAGTACCTGCCCCCAATATCAAAGTCCAAGAGAGAACGGGTTTGTACAGAGTTTACTGGATTTGTCCAAGCAATTACTGTCCCGATTTAGTCCGTTGCGAACTCCTCCACGACGTGTGTTGCCTATCACCAAGTTGATACGACGTAAAGACAATCAGTGGCGACGCATTCCAGTATAAAAAAGACCAGAGGCAAACAATACGGATCAGTGTTTTTGTGCTGCTGCACGCCCATAGATGTCCCCTCCAAGCACTTAGTCAAACATCGGCGACACTCTCTGAAAAGACACACTCGTCCAAAGAAAAGGAGAAGCCTCCAAAAGGGAGGTTTCTTTGGCCCTTTCCTTGAATTCGATAAGATAGCCGATAATTTTGTCACAAGGGTAAAGGACAGGCTCCAAAAGAAATAAGATAAAAAGACGCATGTCGAGCCATGGATGTCAGTGTATCTTTTCTGCACCAAACGATGTCACATCATCGTCGTTCTCCTGTCCAGAAAGGTAAAAGAAAAAGACAGTCTCGTCATGCGAGAAAACGCTTAGCCAAACATGGACGTCACCCCCAGAAAAGACACACTCGTCCAAAGAAAAAGAGGAGCCGCCAAAGAGGAGGATTCTTTGGCGATTTTGGAAAACATATCGTCACCTTTAGGACGAAGCGATAGTCCCCAAAAAAAGGATAAAAGGCTGTGTAACAAGTCATCGACGTTAGTGTATTTTTGGTGTGTGTCCCGGAATCAACAAACAAAGATGTCACCCAAAAATATACATCCTTCTTCTATTCCCAAAGGAAAGAAAAGGAAAGGACTGCCTCCTCGTTTAGTCAAACATTGGGACATGTTGTCTGTCCTGCCCAAAGCTCCTCCACCCATGCGAAAACAACTCATTCAAACTGCCTCCACAGATGTCATCGATACGGTGAGCGAATGTTGTCTGAACGTCTTGAAAGGCACAATACCTTTGACTAGACAGCAGAAAAATTGCTTAGCCAAACATCGACAGGTCCTTCGCCAAATGGTCCAAAAGAAAATACTCATTCGTCAAAAGAAAAAGATGTTGTTGCATCGCGGAGGATTTTTACCCCTGTTAGGACTTATTACCAATGTACCGAAACCTATACTGAGTGCAATGGGATATATTGTACCCGCCCTAATTCCAAGATAAAAGACCAAGAAGATAAAAGGAGGACACTGGAGTCAAAAGATCTCAGACGTGGTCCTTGAAGTCTGATGGAAGGACGAAAATTATCTTTAGTCCCTTACAAACGATGGATGGAATACCATCGTTGGCAAGAACAACAAACCCCACATTTACCTCCCAATCCTCATTTGACCGAGATGTCCCAGTTACAACACGAATTGCAATCGTTGATGGATCGCAGCGATTTGTCAGAAACGTAAAAATCGGAACGGTACGGTCAGTTGTTGCAACGACTGAAACTCTTTCACCAGAAAGCTTTAGCCAAAACAGCTCAGCCCGCTCTGAAAGATTTTAAGGCCTTGATGAAAAGTCCATCACCACCACTACCACTTCCAATGGTCAAGACAGAAAGTCCACTACCACTAGTCCCAGTGATCAAGACAGAAAAAGAAGAAGAGTTTCAAACTCCACCAGAAAAAGTACGCAAGTTAACAACACCACCTACATCCAGAATTGGTTGGATTAAAAAGATGATGGCTACTCCTTCAACCTCAGAAAAGAAAACGAAAGCCAGGACAGAAGTGAAACAAGAACTGATTACCCATGTTCAAACACTGTCCTCCTCCTCAACACTTATTGCTCGTCGGACACGCAAAGCATTACAAACCAAGAAAATACCACAGAAAGACAAGAGTAGCATCAGTGAAGATTGGATCACTTATTAAAACATGGAGAAGGTGTTAGCCAGGATTTACTACGATCCATCCCATCCCGCAGATTATGGAGGAGTTCAGAAATTGTATCGTACTGCCAAAACGCGACTGAAAAGTATCCATTTACCTCATGTGCAACGCTGGTTACAAGAACAAGCCACGTACACCTTACACAAACCCATTCGACTAAAATTTTCCAGAAGTCGCACCCAAGTGGAGGGTATCGATCACCAATGGCAAGCCGATTTAGCCGATGTCTCTCATTTAGCCACCTACAATCGTGGTTACCAATATTTGTTTTGTGTCATCGACGTCTTTTCCAAATTTGCTTGGGTCATACCATTGACTTCCAAATCGAGCAGTGAGTTAGTGCGAGCCCTGCAACTGGTGTTGAAACAAAGCCGGCGTCTCCCTTTTCCATGGCAAACTGACAAGGGCACCGAATTTCTAAACCAAGCTTTCCAAAATGAATTGAAGAAACGTGACATTCATTTTTTCACCACCGAGAATCCCGAAACCAAAGCCAGCATCGTGGAACGTTTTCAACGCACCTTGAAAGAACGCATGTGGAAATATTTTACGCATCAACACACTCTCAAGTACATCGACGTCTTGCCACACCAATCGTACAATCAATCTTACCATCGGAGCATAGGGCGTGCCCCCCAAGAAGTGACTCCCGACAACGAATGGACCGTCTTCGAGCGCCTGTTTGGTACGTCCCCGACAGTGCTTGTCCCCAAGAAAGGTGGAGTGTTGGAATCAGGAGATTGGGTACGCATTGGCAAAACCAGCACTTTTGACAAAGGTTACTTACCCAATTGGACCACCGAATCGTTTCGTGTCACGCAACGTGTGCGTGACCGTCATCCTCCCGTCTATAAATTAGAAGACATGGACGGAGAAGTGTTAAAAGGAATGTTTTACTTGCCCGAGTTACAACGTGTGACCAAAAAAGAAGACGACGTGTACGAGATCGAAAGCATTCTCGATCGAAGAACCCGAAAAGTAGGAAAGAAACGTGTCAAAAAAGTCAAAGTACGTTGGAAAGGATACCCTCCCAGTTTTGACTCTTGGATCGACGCTTCGCAACTCATCGACTATAAAAAGAAGTGACCATCATGCCCTTCAACACAGCCTCAGTTACTACAGTGACCACTCCGTCGCCCAGTTCTTCTCTGCAAGATCTATAAAAGCAACCCTTGTGGGTGTGGTGTGAAGAACGTGTGCCTAAAACGCAAATCGTCTTTTTCTGCCAAATCTTTGTGGTGTATTGTGTCATCGGTGCTGCCATTGCCAATTTGAGTTTGCAACAAGGAGACAAACAATTGTGGACTATTTTACTTAGCAGTTGCATTAGTTACCTTCTTACCAATCCGTCTCTGAAATATTCTTCCAACGGAAACAACAACAACATCGGTGGATATGCGTCCAACGTTAGTCACCAATCCAATCACAAAAATCCTCTTTTAGACACTCCTCTGACTTCCAGTGACTCCTCGGACACTAGAACTGTGGAATTATGAACAACCAATTTTACTTAACGTTACCTAGTGACAGTTCTATGAAGGTGTTTCCCAATAACACTTTGTGCTGTTTCTCGGCCAGATTGCCTCAAGCCATCCAATTGGATCACGAAGCCCATTGGGAAGTCGCTTTGGTGGAAATGATTCACCCTACACAAATAAAAAACATCATCGAAAATCAAAACACTTTGACGGTAGAAGTTCATGACGAACAAGAGCAACAAGTCTTGGATGAACGTAGCAGTATAGATGACTCTATGAAATCACAAGACCCCAAAACTAAACGAACCATTTATCTGTTGAAAATTTCTGCGGGTTATTATTTTAGTGGTCAACATTTCGTGAACACCATTGCTGACAGGTTCAATTTCATGTTTGGTAAAGTCTTAGAGAAAACCAGAAAAAGTGTCACGATCGATTACCACAAAATGTCTCGTCCCCTACTCATCAAATTTTCTGCGGAGAAAGTATTGGCCACTACATTTTGTCCTGAATTGTATGACATTTTGGGTGGAGACACTAAGTTGATCAAGATTGCAAACGAAATACCAGCCGTGATCAGTAACTCAGATTTTGGGAGATATTTTAGATTCCCTGTAGAGATGAACCAAGGACTGAATTTGATGTTTGTATACTCCGATGTCGTGGAGTACAACGTGGTGGGACACATCTCCGTACTGTTACTGCCTGTCATTCCTTTCAAAGTGGATTCTGCCACGGTTGCTGACGAGGATGGTGGAAACACCTATCACGTTCACCGCGAATTTGTACATCCTCACTATTTGCCCGTCAGTAAGTCGTATTTCGACACTGTCAACATTACTATAAAAGGAGATCTGGGACAAAATATTGCATTCACCAAAGGGAAAGTCACAGTGAAACTCCATTTTCGAAAACGATTACTCTAACTTTTTGTCAGTCATGTATCCTGTGTACCAAGGAGTCGCTCGACAGCGAGGACATGATTTAGGTGATATGCTCAAATCGACCTTTCGTACAGTGGTTCCCGTTTTGAAACCGATGGTGACACGGGGATTGCACGCTTTAAAAGATGCCGCGTTGACGCAAGGTAAAGAATTTCTCCAAAATGTCATCATTGACAAACAAAACCCCAAAGAAGCTTTCTTGAGAGCAGGCAAAAAAGTCTTGCTTCAAACGGCAAAGACCTTTTGGGTCGGCGAGAAACTCCTATAAATGCTCTGGGCAATGCCGAGTCAGACATTCCTGCTTCCCTGACTCCACAGCAAGGACAAGGCAGAAAAAGACGACGAAAACACCCTTTCAGAGGACTTCACACCCCTAGAGCTAGAAAGTCTAAGAAACGAAAAACCGTCCGAGAGTTCGACGTTTTTGGTTATTAAAAAAAGAAAATGATGCACCGAGAGTCTTGTGCTTGTTCCAAGTCGGAACTGGATCTGTTTGCTATGCCACCCACCGTGATGACAATGCAAGAATCCCAATGGGTCCAATTTCATCCCGTCTCCTCTTTGACGGATTCAGCTCCCATCGAGTTTGAAATCAAAGGACAGCCGGAAGATTATCTCGATCTGAATAGCAGTTACTTGTACCTGAAACTGAAAGTGATCAAAACCGACAACACCAATCCAGGAGCCGATGCCAGAGTAGCTCCTGTCAACAATTTCATGCATTCCTTGTTCAGCGAAGTGGATTTGTACTTGAATAACAAACTGGTCAGCAGTAGCATGGATACTTACCCTTACTGAGCGTACCTGGAAAATCTCTTGACGTACGGAAAAGAGGCCAAGAACACTCATCTGGATGTTTGCGTGGTATGGATACCTGACACCGCAGGTGAAGACACGTTTAACGACACAGCCCTGACAGCCGATGACAATCCTCACAATGTGGGTTTTAACAACCGTCGAGAGAAAATCCTGCAAGGTCGTAGTTTAGAACTGATGGATCGTTTGCATTTGGACATGTCGTTGCAAGACAAGTATTTGCTGAATGGAGTGGATATTCGCCTGAGACTCAATCGCAGCAGTGTCGCTTTCCATTTGATGGCTCATGCCAACGAGTACAAAACCATCATCCAAGAAGCCAGACTTTACGTGCGTCGTGTAGAAGTGTTACCTAAGGCGGGAAACGACATCAGTCAAAGATTGAGCAGATCGACCGCCAAGTATCCAATACGACGAGTAGAAGTGAAAACATTCACCACTGCTGCTGTAGTCCGATCCAAGATCAAAGATCATCTGTTCCAAGGACAGTTACCCAAACGTTTAATCGTTGGCATCCTCAGTAATGCAGCCCTCAACGGAGCCCACGATCAAAATCCTTTCCAGTTTAAGCACTACAGAGTGTCCAAGATCGAAGTCAGTCGCGATGGCAAGACTTTGTGTACCAGACCCTTCGAACCTAACTTTGCCCAGAAGAATTACTTGAGATCGTACTTGTTCCTGTACGACGCGTAGGGGCAACTAGGAACCAACGCCAGTCACGGTATTTCGTACGAAGATTATGTCGGAGGTTACACTTTGTGGGCCTTTGATTTCACTCCAGACCAAGGCAGCGACGAGGGACATTTCCACCCTATAAAATCCGGTCAACTGCGTGTGGAACTTCAGTTTGCGGAAGCTCTCACTGAGACTGTCAACGTCATCCTGTATGCTGAATTCGATAATACCATAGAAATCAACAGTTTGAGAGAAGAAATTCTAGAGTATTAGACACAACGGAAGACTCCTACCCCTCACTGAACAGTGGAGAATCTTTGGAAATAGAATGGGAGAATAGCGTGAAAGCAAAACCTCAAGACCAAGACAAAGAGGACGAGGTAGTAGTCAAGTCCAGATGGCCAGAACAAGAACAACATTTAGTGTCCTGTTTTGCTAAACACCTAGCGGATACAATTACGGAATTGAGTAAGAGGGATTGTTATGGATGTCAAAACGATCATCCCAGTCAAATTCAACACGACAAATGTATGATGGTGAGTCAAGAAGAAATATTGGACGAGTATCTGGTCGAAACTTGGAGTCTCATCTCAGAAGAAGCAGTGTTGCATGAGTGGTATAAACGCTTGCGTTATCTTTCCTGCCCTCCATTGACTACTCTAGAGATCTATCGCATCGAATCTCTCTTAGCCCAGATGCGGAGAGAAGGCGAAGAAACTGCTACTTGACAGAGCGTTTCAAACAAAAAGTCAGAATTGAATTGATGACTTACCATTACCTGTGAAGAGAAAAACACAACAAAAAATTGATACCTGGGAACTTTATTACCTTTTGAACAATAGTTCGTATACTGCTTCTTGGAATCCTGTCGTGTGCGCTAAAGATGAACTACCTCATCGCAAATCTCAAGATCATCAAGCTTATGTCATCAACACGGACGAAAGTCATCTTCCAGGAACTCACTGGGTTGCCGTCTACTTCCCTCAAGAGAATTGTGTGGAATATTTTGATTCGTATGGATTACCCCCTTTGGAAGACGATATCATTGACTTTATGAGAAGAAATGCCCAGACGACACGATACAATAATGTGAAATTACAAGGCACAGATTCCATGGTGTGTGGACAATATTGTGTGTATTTTCTTCATCAACGCAGTCTTGGATATCCTTTAGAACATTTAGTGACTTATTTTGATCGTCACTCTTCTAGAAACGATGAGAAAGTAGATCGATGGTTTTGTGACCATTATGGTTATCTTTTGTCTTTAGCTAGGAAACGTAGTGTACATCAATGGCCTCATGACTTCCATCAATGGAAATCTCACATGATTTCACAACGTTGTCAACCTTATCAAAAATAATTTGTTTGATGTTATTGTTACTTGTTACTTGTTACTTGTTGGTTGAATAAAAAATGTTGTGTTTTGAAAAAATGTGTCTGTGGTTTGTTTTCAAAAAACACTGTGAATATATGCTCTTTGACTTCTCTCTATCCCTCACCATAACATGAGCTATCATAGCGTTCCGACACTAAAACCGAGTAGGGATGTTTTCTATCGCGTCCGCGTTTGAACCATATAAAGCGGGTTGGTCTCCAGTCTGGTCATCCATGGTTGACTCGTCTACCTATGAACATGTCTTCCAGACTAGCCCAGCTGAACGAAGCTTACGTCAGTTTACATCGTGTCAGGCTAAACCTGATACCGAAGCCTGAAGAGATAGAGAATGTCAGGATGTTATCCATAGCCCAAGACCTAATAGAAGAGGTCTTCAGAGAGGAAATTAAGAAAGAACAAGAAGAATGGACTGAGAAGTACAGACTTCAGAAGAAGCAGAGAGAAGAACAACAGCAGCAGCAACAGCAGCAGCAGCAGCAGCAGCCAGACCAGACAGAGGTTTTGTGGACTGCCGTGTGGACACCAAAGAATTCTCTTTCTCTTTCCACATTAGCAGACAGTATCGTATAGGAAAGCCTGCCGCCAGACGGGGACACAATCTTAGACAGTAAAAAAAAAAAGATTGCCATTACTCCCGTTAACGAAACAAACAAACAAAAAAAACCCCAGCCCTTTTCAGGGCTACCCAATACTCTAGAAAAGAGATACTAATTAAATTTGCCAAAACGTTTAGAATTTTAAAAAATAAATAGAAGTGTGTCTATAAGCACTTCGTTTCTTTTGTCAGCAAAAAAAATCCACCCTTTGTTTTCTCTGTCTTGTCCAATCGTGCATGTCTGTGTTTGTAAGTAAAAAGTAAAAAAGTCAACGTGAGTGCTTCTTTTAGGTCCGCGCGTTTTATGTGATGGTAATTTTGGGTGTCAGGGATGTTTACCTTCACGTCCGTGCTTCAAGTATATAAAGCGAGGCGATCGTCAGTCTAGCTACCCATCGTTGACTCGTCAACTTAAAAAATGAATAGTAGACTTGCTAAGCTTTTAGAACTCCAAATGCACCTGGAATATGCCAGGCGCCTTTTAGATGAACTGGCTATGGAGGCCATAGCGGAGGAAGAAAGAATTAAAGAGGAGGAAGAGATGAAAAAGAAGAAAGAGAAGGATGAAAGGATCCTGCCTCACCTCTTCATGAGACCTCAGTGTAAGATGAAACCTGAGGTGAGAACGCCTCCACAACCAGGACCAGCACCGCAGCCACTACCAGTACCACAACCATTACCAGGACTAAAACGACCGAAAGACGCTGTACCTCAAATTGAAAATTGGGAGCAGGAGTTGGAGAGACACCGGCAAGAGTGGGAGTCGCAGAGACCTCACCATCCCCGGGTCTGGCATAGGAGAAGACAGAGAGAACAAGTCTTCACTATCCCTCAGACTGAAAACTGGAATGATGAGGCCACTCAAGCTCGCTCTGTACTCCCAACCACACGTGTCAATTGGGAGCAAGATTGGAGTCGTCGTTGTGTGTGTGGTGTCCGCCCTGGGAGGTGCCAGCATTAACCAGGTGCAATTGGAGTTCAAGAAAAAACAGCCCTTCTCAGGGCTAACCAGATCTCTAGAAAAGAGAGACTATTCAATTTGCCAATTGGTGTGAATGTAGAGTAGTGTGACTATAAACACTCACTCCTTTACTGATGTGTGTGTGTGTGTGTGTGTGTGTGTGTGTGTGTGTGTGTGTGTGTGTGTGTGTGTGTGTGTGTGTGTGTGTGTGTGTGTGTGTCTGTGTTTTGCATTCGCGTCCGTTGGTGAGGATAGTAGATAGGTGTGTTTTTTGCTTCTCTTCCCGATTGTGTGGATAGTAGATAGGTGTGTTTTTTTTCTTCTCCTCCCGATTGTGTGGATGGTAGATATGTGTGTTTTTTCTTCTCATCCCGATTGTGTGGATAGTAGATATATGTGTTTTTTCTCATCACGATTGTGTGGGTAGTAGATATGTGTGTTTTTTCTTCTCACCCCAATTTTGTGGATAGTAAATAGGTGTGTATTTTATGCTTTCTCCTTCGTTGGTGTGGATAGTATATCATATGTGAAGTGACTGTAAGGGATGTTTTCGTTCACGTCCATGCTCCACGGACATAAAGCAGAGCGTTCGTCATTCGCGCCATTCAACATTGAATAGTCAGCCATGGCAAGTAACTGGGAACGAATGCTCATATTGCAGGAGGTGGTGGGCACACTAGCTATGGTAGAGGAAATGTTGGTCGGAATGCAGTTTGGGGCATATAGTCCCCATAGATTGTCTATGGAGATTAACATTTTAAAGAGAGGAAAGGAGATCTTAAATGAAATGATTAGGATTGAAAAGGATGAAAAAGAAGATATAGAAGACAAAAGGAGGATGAGAGAATGGAATGAAAAGATGGAAAAGGAAGAAGAAAATGAAAAAAGGAAGAAACAGGAAAAGGAGGAGGAGAAGGAAAAACAGGAGGAGGAGAAGAATGAAAAGAAGAAGACCAAAAGTGTAGGACAAAAAAGTGTAGGACAGAAAATAAGAAGTTGGTGGAGGAAAAGAAAAAGTTAGAAGAAGACAAAGAAGAAACCCAAAGGCCCTTTTTAGGGCCACTCCATTGCCTCGATAAGATTTATTCTTTCTTGCCTAAAAAAATTTAAAACCCTACTTTACTAAAACACGAACGCGACTGATTCGTGTTTGTCTATAGAAATGACACAGGTGGCATGACGTCACAGTACTACATTGCTACATTGTTGCCAATGACCAGTACCGTGACGTCACCCTACCTGTTCCATTCCTCTTGGCGCTGTACAGTCCCAGCGTGTGCTAGTCGCTATACAAAATTTCCATTGGGGCTATTCTGTCCTAGGCTGATTTTTTGGGTCTAAAAATCGTGGGGCCAAAGGGTCCCAGGCTGATTTGCCTTCTTTGGCATGATGAGGGCTAATCTATCCCACTACACTACTATCCTCTTTACTATCTCCTCAATTTTAGCAATATTTTTAATAAAATAATCCTTTCTATATTTTTGCGATGTTGTTTTTGGTGATGATGTTTAATTTTCATCAAGTAAAATTTGGTTGGTTTTTTGTTGAAGACTAAAGCTAGCAATTAACAATGAGTAACCGTGATTATAAAGTAGGTAAAGTTCATGTATGCAGAAATTATTAACATATTTCAAAGCGTCGATAGAGACGTTAGGGTAGTCAATAAAAGAAGTATTTCGGAAAGTTGTCGAACCAGCAATCATAACGTCACCACATCTTCTATTTAATATAATAAGATCATTAGTTCCGCATATGTCTATCAGAATTTTCCAACTGTTAATAATTTCCTTGTCCAGTCTTTCTCGTTTCTGAGGCATTTCATATTCATCGAGAAGTTTCGTGATATCATTGAAAAATTGAGCATTATCGGCAAGCAAATGAAATCGTTTGAGAAGATCATCTGTTTCCAAATAATCATTTGTGTTATGAGATTCACATTAAAGTCTCCCATTGAAAACACACATTTGTTCGAAGTACACCTGTTGGTAATTTCGGATGCGAACATGTCAAATTCATCTAAAAATATAAAACCTTGAATCGGATGGAGTGACATATACGACACAAAAATAAACATGTCATCAGTTTGAAAACCAGTTTTCTCGACTTTAAACCAAAGTTAGTCATCTGAATCAGGCTGAATGATACTTGCAAAAGGAAAAATACACTTCTTTACAAAAAAAGCACAACTGGCTGCTCTTACGGTAGTATATTTGCTCTCGAAATTTAGGAAAACATGTACACTCACATAATTCAGCTGTATCGAACTGTCTAGCGGTGTTCTCAAAGAAACAAATATCATAAATTTGGATGGGTTCACAAATATCGGGCTTCAAAAGTTTACTTTTAAGACCGAAGACATTTAAAGTTGTGCATTTAATAGCTCTGAGACTTGTCATACCTGAATTTGGGGTTTTATTTGACTTTGCTATGGGATCGTCACTTTTATGATAAGAAAGTTTGTTATGAGGAGATGTTTCCTCATAACTTACGAAATGGTGTCACTCCTAATGGTGTCGATAAGTCTACATCTGGGGATTTGGCAATGCGAAGGTACGGGATCGACTGTAAGAAAGACGTACGAAACCTTCTGATTCTTTGACAGAACGGACTTATTCGCACAATGCGCGCTGCGCTATTTATACTGATTTGAACATGCTCCTGGCCAAATTTGGAATAGTGTTGGGCTTGTGTGCGTCCGTCTCGAATCAAAAGGAGGCTCTCGTCTATTCCTAATGGAAGCGAGTGTGTTTCGCTTACGTCAGAATTTGCCTCTTCAGCTATTTTGTTTCAGACAAACGCTAAGTCTTATATTTTACTTAGTCTGAGAGAATTTTAAAAATCTAGTCTATTAGTACTGACACAATTTACGACTGCAAATTTGCTGACTAGGTATATAATGAAAATGTGTAGTGGGGGGAATTTGCACTTGTTTGTAAGGGCGCAATCTTTATCAAAATAGTATATAGTTGTAATAGGAAAATAAATAAAGTTAATCTCAATATATTTTAATGGAAATTACTTTCAAAATAATCCAATGAAAAATTAGTTTTAATACAATTCAGAGAAAATTTCAACGTTATTACTTTTACTCAAAATTCTGTCCTAATATCACTATAGAAACGTGGCCGAGTGGTCTAAGGTGCTCACGTTTACAGATCACCGACATCTCACCTCTGTCCGCGTGGTTTGAGTCTCAGGCTTGGCCAGCGTGGGTATGTGAAGAAGCTGCCAGTAGCTTCCCTTGGGTCGGTGGTTCTTACAGTGGTTTTCCCGGTTTTCCTCAGTTATACTGGCCGCCATCTATAGCCTATCACGCGCTGAGATATGTCGTTAAGCCCAAACCAGCAACAACATTTCCTTATGACCTCTATACACGGTAACATGGGCCGAAAATGCAGAGGTCTAGGTGCTCTTGTTGGGGTGTATTTTCCACAAGGTTATTCATGTTTACTATTAATAATACTACGAAACGAAAGTCAAGAATTTCCTCATGACATCATCTGTGTTGGAGGGAGGCGTCATATTTTCATACGAGTCTTTTATTCAATCATTTTCTCATGGCATCATACAGATTTCAGTGACAATCCGCAATTTTAAAGGAACTGTTTCCTTCAAACATGTTTTCATTGCATCACCTGCGTTTAAGGCATTCCTTATAATTTGGAACGAGTCCTTATCTTTAAACTACTTTCTCATGGCATTGCCTTATGATATCCTCTTTGTACAGGGACGTCATAATTTTGAACAATTCTTTTTATCCTTCAAATATTTTCTCATGATATCATCTGTGTTGCAGGGACACATCAAACGTTTCAACGAGTATTTTTGTTTCAACCATTTTGGCAAGGATAAACTGCGGTTTGAGGGACGACCCCTAATTTTAAACGATTCTTTTCCTTTGAACCATTTTCTCATGGCGTCATTAGCATTCTGTGAACATTTCATAGTTATAAATGAGTCAATCTATCTCCTTCAATCATTTTCTCATAGCATCATTAGAACATCTCATAGTTATAAACGAGTCAGTCTATCTCCAACCATTTTCTCACGACATTATTTGCGTTTGGGGATACCCCATAATTTTAAGCAAGCGTTTTTCTTCCAACCATTTTCTCGTGGTATCATCAATGTTTCAAGGAACCACATAATTTACACGGTATTTTCCTTGCGACCATTTTCTCATTGAATCATCTGTTCTTGAGGAACTCTCCATATTTTAAATGAGCCTTATTCTTTCTAAGATTTACTCATTGCATCATTCATCTGTACTTAGAGACACACCATAATTTCAAACAAATGTTTTTCCTTCATCCATTTTCTTATGACATCTTCTGTGTTTCAGGGATATCTCATAATTTTAAACTAGTCTTTTTCTTTCACCCATTTTCTCACTGTGTTCTAGACACTCCCCATAACTTCAAACGAGTCTATAGCAGCTGTCTCTGGCATCCTCTGTGTTTTAGGGATACCCCATAATTTTAAACGACTCATTTTATTTCCTTCAACTATTTTCTCATGATATCATATGTGTTGCGGGGATGCGTCATACGTTTGAACGAGTATATTTCTTTTAACAATTTTTGCATGAATCAGCTGTGGTTTGAGGGACGTCCCATAATTTTAAACGAATCGTTTCATTTGAGCCATTTTCTCATGGCACTAATTAGTATGTCATGGACATGGACATCTCATAAATTTAAACGAGTCTTATTCCTTGAACCATTTCTCATGGCATGATCTGTGTCTGGGGATGCCCCACACTTTCAAACGAATCTTTATTTCCGACCATGTTCTCGTGGCTTCATTTATGTTTCAGTTCAACCACATAATTTACACGATCTTTTCCCTTCAACCATTTCTTATTGCATCATCAGTGTTTCAGAAACAGCCCTTAATTTAGACGAGCCTTTTTTCTTTCAGCCATTAATCATGGCATCATCTGCATTTTAGGGACACCCCATTATTTGCATAAACCTTTTTCTTTCAACTATTTTCTCATGGTATCATCTGTATTTAAGGGAAACCGGATAATTTCAAACCAATCCTTTTTCTTTCATCCATTTATCATCGTATCATCTGTGTTTCAGGGACACACATACTTTTACACGAGTCGTTTTCTTTCAATCATTTTCTCAGGTATCATCGGTGTTCGAGTGACGAGCCAAAATTCTAAACGGCTCTGTTTCTTCCATCAATTTTCTTATGGCATTATCTGTATTTGAGTGGCAACAAATCAACAGACCTTTGTAAAGCAGTTCAGTTAGTAACGTTAGTTATAGAATTAATTGTTACAATTGGTTAATTTCACTGTAGTTTAGACAAAATCCAGTGATTTTCCTTTGAAAACATATTTTAATTTATTTGAAAACGATTGATAATACGATAATATACCAATTAGTTTACTCATTTAGTTTTATTGTGTGGACAACGCATGTTTGTTACTTAAAATTTAGTGATTATTTAGGAGCTCTTGGTGACCATGTGGTCTAAAACGCTTACCTTTGTCGATCACTGCCATCTCACCTCTGTCTAGGTTCGAGCCAATGTAGGTATGTGCAAAAACTTGCCATTAGCTTCGCGTAGGTCTCTGGTTCTTGCTGGAGTTTTCCCGGATTCTTCCTCCACCAGTTATACTGGCTGCCACGTATGGCCTATAATGGACTGAGAAATGGCGTTAAACCCACAACAACGACTGATTATCATCCATACTTCCAGTCTTTTAATTATTACTGGAATAATACCTTAATGCCTGAGACATACTAATAGTTTTACAATTTGTAAACTCGCCGAACGCCCAGCTGATGCATCTTTGCTAGCAAATGATCGTTCACTCACTTCGTTCTACATCTTCAATATATAATGAAGTGGTAGGAGAGGATGCTGCTCATCTCGTAAATGACCAACCATTGCTTTTTTATTTAAAGGTTTAGCTGCAGCCCTACCTTTGTCTACTGATAGAAATAATCCCAATATACCTTTGTCTACTGATAGAAATAATTCCAATACACCTTTGTCTACTGATAGAAATAATTCCAATATACCTTTGTCTACTGATAGAAATAATTCCAATACACCTTTGTCTACTGATAGAAATAATTCCAATATACCTTTGTCTACTGATAGAAATAATTCCAATATAACGCTTGTTGTACTGTTCAAAATGATGCATATAACATCTTATTCAAACTACATTTCCTCCAATGCCAAATAGGCAAATACGATGATGAGTGAGTCCTCTGCAAGCTCAAGTTTTCATATCAACATTCCGATATAATTCAATCGCACATGTTGTTTTACCAGAACCTCCCGGTCCATTGCGATAAACAGTCTTATGTCTGGTCACAGGATCATATACCGATGGAGCCGATTAAAGTTTTGACATCTGTTTTTTTTTTTATAAGATGTTTCCTTAGATTCAACGTCGGCAGATTCAGAATAACTAAGCATCTTTTCTCGTTTTATTCTCCATTCGCCCCATGATGCATCAGCGCCGATATGTAATTGTTTTAGCAATCGTGTATTTTTTATTGATATAAAATGAATCTGTGTAGACTCTAATTGCAGTATCAGAAAATCTGTTTATCATTGATAATGCATTTATCAAAATGTACGCTAGCATTGAAGATCTTAAATGAGTAAACTGTGGTGAGTCACATCAGTGTAGCTCACAACTGTACCTAATTTAGTTCGTCCGATAAATTAACATTACTTCGGCTTATAAATGTGCTTCTCTCCGTTGTATCAGCAATTATAAAATCGAGTTCAGCATCGTCTATAATTAATCTTGTACAATGTCGTTTATGATCATATGATCCTCCTTGGGTAAATTTACCAATTATTTTTCTGCCAAGATCTTTTGCAAGTTTATTTTCGAGATCGGTATTGTCCGGATTTTCAACAGGGGAATATTTCTTTTCTTGTGGTAACCAAACTTATTTCTGCGGACGAAATGATATAATTGCTTCACTTACAACCAACGATATCAATATTTTTACATCAAGTATATATCGTAATAAAACTATTGGAGCCCAGCCGCGTTCGATGAAATGTTTTCCAAACCAAACAGCGACAACCGGATGAAGGTTTATCGGTGCAAACTCGAATGACTCAATACAGGCGAATCCAGTTAATTCAAAATTTGGTTAGGGTCAATTTATCGCAGCTCTGGTCATCTCGTGTGTTGGATGTCCAAATCGCTTGAAGTATTCAGAACACTCACCCTCTCCAAGAAAACTTCCAGGATAACATGCAACCATATCAACAGAGATAGCATCTTTATAGTCGTATTTAGTATTCCATAATCCGCCGTGTTCGTATTCGACACAACTGCGTTGGACATCTTCAAGAACTTCTAAACGTGTTGGTTTCCAGAGACTGTCGAAACGGTAAAATAATTACTTAGTAATCGTTTGATAACATCATGATCGTTCGTGTATTTCAACGCGCGATTTTCCATTTCGTCGTGGACAGATTCCGTACGATAAAGATCTCCATTCGGCCATACAAACCGATCATAGTTCACAGATTCTGAACTTTAAACAATCACACGGATACAGGGTCACTCTTACTGACATTTCTGATAAAATGAAACATATTAGCGTTATAGAATTTAACAGTTCGATTCGTGGAAATATTGTTATGTCGGACGTCACGCGTGTGCGTTATGATCATTAATTTCGATTGAAGCTCCATTTTTTTATATATATATTTCGATTCATACAAAATCTTTCCGGTTAGTGTCTTCACCCTCCTTGGAATTTTTTTTTTTCCAGTTCAGCAACGTCTTTGATAGACGCTCCGGTATCTTTAACCGTTTCTGCCCACTCATTTATTTTTGTACGTCGTAAATCCATTAAACTGTTTCCTCGTTTCGCGTTTGTGAAGTGTTCCTTAACTCGTTCAGCAACATAATTCAAGCGAGAAATTTTCATCGGCAGGAGGTCATCGGCGTTAGGTTTATCATTCATCGGATATATCGCATAAACAACTGCCGTCACAGGATATGCTCGTTCATAATAAGGTCTATCAATTCCAGTCAGTATTCCTGGTTTTGAATTTTTGTTTAACGTGATAATATTTCCAGTGTGGTGTAATCGAACAGGGTGACGTTTGTCACGGATAATCCATCTTTCGTCTAGCGCGGTGGTATCAACCGCAGCGACGTCTGTCGGCACGATGAATTTTACTCTAAATATATATTTTTGTTCATCATCAAGATAATAATTATCGCTGCCGCTTGTCATTCAGCGTAGCATCGACGTCTTGCATAATTCTGAATGGTGATCATACATCAGCTGCGCCATCATTGCAAAATTCTTTATTGGCTTCACGGATACGACTGATTAAAGTTTTATTCGTTAAGTCAACCAGAGCTCGCCTTCGTAATTCAGGGGTTATTCTGTCAAGATCAAATCTAGCTTTAGAGGGCTTCATCGCAGATAATCTCGCAAATTCCTCCATTGTTATAATTAAGGCAAATATATATTTAAATTGAAGAGTTTAAGGTGCTTAGCAACCAGCAGCAGCTCCAGCCTTCAACAACCCTTAACTTGTAACCAGCAGCACTTAGCCTCCTTGCCACCCTCCTTTGCTCAACAACAACCTTCCGCTTAACACTTATATATATATATATAATGATTCAAGCAAAGAATAAGTATATGTGGGTGATGATTGGTTCTTCAGTTCCTTGTAACAGGGCTTGCGTAAATGAATTCTGTGGATATCACATGCCAAGTGTGCGTCGCAAAAGTCTGGGACCAAAACCATGTTTGAAATGCGGTGTTGGGGTTAGAGGAGAACCGCAGCTGTGTGTAAAATGCGGTGGTAAAAAATACAGAGAGATGAAACGATATTATGATGAAAAAATAACGCCGGCAACAACGTTGCTGGTATAAAAAGCATCGAAGACTATATCGCCAGATTTTCACTCGAACAATAAAATAATAACTTAGACAAATAATATTATTATATAACTGGAGCAAAATGAATTTGTGAAACATCCCATCATTGATAATTATGAGGTATCTCGTGATGGTATGACCAAGAGCTGTCGAGTAAAAAAAAAAACAATTGATGTTGTTGATAATACTGGCTATCTCAGATTTACTGTTGAAAAAGATATCTTTGTCATAGGTTTATCTACGAATGTTTCCATGGAATAATCGAAGATGGACTTGTGATCGATCATATTGATTCAAATCCGAAAAATAATTATTTAAATAATTTACGAGCATTTACACAAAGTCAGAATTGCAAATTTGGAAAAAAATGGCAGTAATAATTATAAGTCTCCGAGATCAGTGATATCCGTGAGTGTAGAGACAGGCGAAAAAAAATTCCATCGATATTTGTAACTGGTAAATATTTCGATATTTGCCGGTCTTCAATACACTTTGTCGCAAATGATATATATAGATCAGCAGTTTTGAAAAATATAAGCACAAAATAACATTTCAGTATATCCTGACAGACGTTGAATCTACTTTAACTCAATTGTAGTTGCTTGCAAGATGAAGGGAGATACCTCTGTCAAGCAAAGATTTCTCCGATAGAGTAATTAAGCGGTAGTCTGTCTTATTACTGCGTGTCACAGAATAAGGCAAGAATTAACTTGGTTTCGCCTTAGAACGATTGGATCATTTTCGTCGTACATGCGTACAACGTTACCTAGGGTGGATAATTATTTTTCCAGTTAAGCAACTGAAATAGTATGTATCTCCTCGTAGATCGCTTGCGGCGAGAAACTTTTAAAGCACGGTATGCACGGGTAGTTTACCCTTACTAAAACTCATTCCCCTGGAGATTTAAGATAAGTTTCTTCTCTAACTGACTCATTGGTCTTTTGGATCATGTCAAGGAGTGTAGGTTCTCTATTTTTTTTTAAACAGCCATAGGGGTAAGTGTTACATTTTCATTTTAGTTTATATGGGAAGCATGTTCAGTTTGAATGTCGTAGCGTGAAATGTTATCTTTACCACTACGCGGATTTGAAACGTTGTGAACGTTTGAATTGTTACAAGCTGCTTTTAAGAGTTTAATTTAGTAGCATGCATCTTAATGTTTGAATTCCGTACGTGTTATTATGACCAGTTTGGTTTCATTTTAGCTGTGCGTGTGTGTGTGCGTTTATATTAGGCTGTCGGTCTGGCCGTCTGTATGTCTGTATGGGGATGGAAACAGGTGTGACCATCAAGGCCATACAATGACGGAACTGCTGATTTGTAAACTTGTGCGCATGGTGGATCCATGAAGGGTGTGTGTGGCCAATACAAGTTTGGGCCAACCCAAAATCTCAGGAGAACTGTGTGGTTTGACAATGGACATGTAAACCAGGTCAAAATGTTTCGTTTGCAAGTTTTTACAAATATTTATGAGTCATACGTGGTTATGAATTGTATGGGCTGTAAAAATGACTGCCACGATCATGTGTTTGGTACAATTGTTATGTTGATAAAATTAATCATATTTGTTGCAATTGATGGTGTTGTTTCAATCGAGTACAATTGGGTTACATTCATTATATGAGATAATATGAATCTCACTTTCATTACATGAGATTATATGAATCTTACTTTCATTACATGAGATTATATGTCTTACCTTCATTTTTGATATATGAATCACATTTTTGTTTTTCCATTTGTGAATGTTTGTGTTAAGTAATCGAATGAGTCGTGTGTCTGGTGCGTGAAAGAATTAAACTGTATATGTTATAGAGGATATACTTATTTTTATCAATTCATTTCATAAACTTTCATCTCTCATCACATTGTGTTGTGTTATCATTTAATGCAAGCATCCATTCAGGTCAAATCCTGTTATACTCCGTAATATTATATGACTGCCGAGATGATTTTTTTCGTGTCTCACATACAGTATTTCTTGTCCCGCTTGACTTTGTCACTGACTACGTCAGGGGAATTCTGTCAAGGTATGTTACACCAGGACTGTCCCACTTTCTTGTATGCTACATTCCTTAACTTCGTCACTGACTCTCTGTCCCTGAGAATTCAGCAAAACAGGAAGTCACCCCCCGCTTGCGTGTATAATCCAGGTAAGCTATTTGACAGTTGTACAGGAGTACAATAGACCTGCATATAATTTAACTCCCGAATAACATCTTGCGATTATTAAATGCAGATATTTTATACGGTGTTTGGAAACTGAAATAAATCCACGCTGCAGTTAACGCAGTTATACAGCATTTGTGATTTATTCAGTATACTGATCGCTTGTAGAAATTGCCCGTTAGGTAACTTCATGTTAATGTTTCAAACATATATCTGTAAGGATGATCCGTGGTCCAGTGCTAACGGGGCGGATTCTCGTACTCGAGGTCTGGCGTTCCAAACCCGTGACTAACAAATTTGTCGACGGTGGGCGATATTTCGCAATGTTTCATTAATAAGTGGGGGCTCCAGCCGAAGGAGAATTCGTGTACACCTCACCATGTCGAACAACGTGGTGAGTGCCGTTTAGCACTCTCCCCGTGGTTTGATATTGAAGGGGGTGTGCATGAAATTGTGAAGTCTAGACAGCCCTCAAAATCTCTAAAATTTAGTTTCGCATTTAGGGATTCACCAGGGGGTATGTCTATGCAAGAATTTGAAAACTGGAGCCTCAGGAACGATGGGAGATACACTATAGCAACTGAATACCGATTTATTAAATTACTTGAGAAAGCCATCCAAAAATAAACAGTAGCGGCGATGAGCTCTCAACCTCATTGAAGGGTGCCCAAAATAAACAACTGTCAGACAGTAAAATGATGGGTGCCCAATAAAAACAACTGCAAGCCAGAAAAATGAAGGGTGCCAAATAGAAACAACTGTCAGCCAGAAAAAAGCTTCAACGGCAAATACTGGCGAATGACGACGGGACCGATGGAATGGTAACAGCTCATCATTCCTACTGTTTATTTTTTTTAATTCTGATTCAGATGTATTTTTATTTTTATTTTATTTTTATTCAGATTTCAGATTTATTTTATTTTTACATTTTTATTCTGATTCAGATTTATTTTTATTTTTGTATTTTTATTCAGATTCAGAAATATTTTTAATTTTGTTCTGATTCAGATTCAGAAATATTTTTATATTTTATTCTGATTCAGATTTATTTTACTTTATATTTTTATTCTGATTCAGATTTATTTTTATTTTTATATTTTTATTCCGATTCAGATTCAGAAATTTTTTTTTAAACAAATATTTATTATATAATGAATTCCGAAAATATTAATTCAATTGTTTCTGAGATTAAAAAATTAAATGATGAGGATATAGACCAATCTGACTAATTGGATCCTGAAAAAAATCATAAGATGATTTTGAAGAGCTACAGGAACGGAAATACGATGGGAGATACACTATAGGAACTGAATACCGATTTATTAAATTACTTGAGAAAGCCATCAAACAATCTCTAATTTATGTCGATGATGAGGATATTCGAACATTTGTTTCACTCGCAAACGCGATTGAGAAAATTATATCAGAATTATCACGCGAATAAAAAACAAAAAAGATTGCAAGTGTGCGACAGCTGAAAAAAGTTATGTACGATTGTAAACAAGGTCATTGACGAAGTCACTGACGAAAATCAAGAGGGATTACGAAAGTGAAAGTTGTATTTATTTTTATTCAGATTTACTTTTTATTTTTATTCTGACTCAGATTCAAATTATAATATTTATTCTGATTCTTATTCAGAGTCAGAAATATTTTTATTTTTATTCAGATGTATCTTTTATTTTTATTTTTATTCTGACACAGATTCAGATTTATTTTGTTTGTATTCCAACAAAAAGTAGATTCGGACGCACATACAAACATAGTGTTAAAGTTTCATCTCGCAAATCAAGAAGGTGTCCGTTTTGGTCACTAAGTCTAAAATGTATCCGTGACAACAGCGGATTATGACATCGTAGATAAAACGGATTAACAGGTACTGACCCAATTAAAAACCCAGGAGGTACTTCAGGGGTAAATTAATGTAAGATATATCCTTGCTGTGCCTGCCTGGATTTTTCAAGATCTACTTGATAGCTGCCGTCGATTGCATCATATCCAAGACTGACTGCGATCGTTGATGTGATCGCGACAATACCTGGTGATATATGACGACCTCCACCATATTTTTATGTTTGAGAATAATCGCCGGAGGGGATATATTTCTCCATGCGGCAGCGATTTGTGGAAAATACTAATCGATGGTATCATTGATGGCTTTCTTTAGTTCTTCGTCGTTAAATCCGGGTAAAATAAAATTTGGTATATCTGCCTCGGCTATTTTATAATGTGTAGCAAATAATTTATTTTATTGTCTGCGAAACCCTCTTCGGTAAGCAATGGTGCAATAATAACCTGATTGGCATAATCGAGGTCTGTTACAACCTGATTTAAATGTTGTACCATTTCAACGATATGATTTTTTAGATTATCGTTGGGATACTCTTGCAAGTATCTTTGAAATAACTGTCGTAGTGTCTTTGATGCAGTTTCATGCTCATTTTAAATTACATCCGCGAATGAATTAATAAACTTTTCATCATTAATATAGGATTTTTTTTAACCACCAACATCAACATAAATAAGTTCTATAAATACTGTTTTAAAGTTCCTTGGCTCTATTCATTTCCACGGTTCTGTTTCTCGATATTCTGGAAGTGACATAAATATTCGTTTGTCTGATGAATAATCACCGTGTTGGGGTTCTGGTGGCCCTTGATAAACAGGTGCTATCTCTGGATATCCTAACACAGTTCTGATCGATGATTGATATATATCTACGGCGTAGTCTGGTGTCGATATTTCTATCACGGCTGATAATGTTGGCTCGTGAACCATAATAGCGATTTTGGATTCTTTTCCTGTGATAGATTTAATCCTGCGTTGGAATTCACTATTAATCTGTTCTATCTGATAACTGCTCGTAGGAATACCAACAACTTGTCAGTCTGGAGTTCCATCAGATTTATTTTTACATGAAAACACTGATGAATTATTTGCGGGCAACCCACTGAATGACTTTGATCTAATATTTGGCCAGCTGTAATATACTCGCAATTGCGCTAACGCTATTTCTTTGGCTGGAATTGTCGTTGAAAAGCTAACGTCGAATTCAGGATTGGTTGAGTTCGCTGATATCATCGTTGTTGTTGGCGGTGTTGTATTAGCGACGATTTTTCTAGCAATTCTTGTGACGTAGTCATTAGTGACATTATCATTATTATTTACTTCCTAATTTAAATTAAAGTGACTCTGTCAACAGGTTTTGGTTTCCAGTTGCTTCATTGTAAACCTTAATCATCTCTGTGAATTCCTGACCTGATATTATTCCATCACTGAGCCCTGATAATATCAGCGATGATAATTTGACGTGTGCGTGTGTTGCCGCTGATAGCAACGTTGTATATTTGTGTAATTTATCAGCCGCACGCGTGGATATTTTTGCGATGATATTAAGAATACCAGCAACACCGGTTATATCTGCAACACCAATTACTTTTACTGGTGCTGTTATGTATGTTGCTGATAATGATTGGATTATAGTTGCTGTTCCAGCGACTACGGCGGACACCGAGTATATAATCATATCAGTAGCAACGATACGTCTGAGGTATTTTCTTAGTTATACTGTGTACTCGTTGATAGTATTCAGCTGGGTCTGTAACAAAAACATTTGTTCATTTCTGAAACGTTGCGCTGCAAAAAAGTCAATTGACTGGTTCATTATATAATTTAAGTTGGTGGTAGTTTAGCGACTAATTCAAGACACCTATAGTAAATCAAGCCGAGGTCTTGTTTTTCGTGTTGCACCGAAAATACTACCTTGTCGTTTTGCTCCAGTACTGCTAACATAGAACCAGAGGATCCACTAACTGGATAACGACGTTGCAAATATTGTAAATATTGTATCGCCGAGTATTGAGAATCTGTATATGCTGGTAACCTCAAAGCGATGTCTGATGTATCTAGTACTGAGTGGATTCCATAATGCTGATCCAGACGCTACTGTGTATACTACACTGTCGGTAATCTTTTTTATGTCAGAGAGTTTAATGTCGACGACTGCTAGATTTCCAAAACATTCATTAATGATTCTATTTGTGTTTCTGCGAAAATACAAAAACGTTTGTACGTGAGTAGTACAATCTGATCTAAATGTGGCCAATCCGTCATTGATTGTGATCAACGAAATCATCGTCGGGATTTTGCTATCGTCGACGTATTTCTTCATTGCAGCGTCATCATTTGATTGTGGTTCTCTACGTGCAGTAATTTTATTATTAGCCATATTGAGAGAACCAGTCATTGTATCACCAGCGGATAGCAAAAGATCATTGATCTCAGTTCTGATCGTGTTGTTGTTGCTACCTACGTATCTTTTGTTGCCACACCATCGTCTGATTTTGGTTCTCTCACATTGATAATTGCATTTTTGCTCATATTGAGATCGCAATACATAATATCTCCAATTCTTCTGATGTGTCCAGTAATCTCTCCCCTGAATGTTAAGACTGGTTCCTCCGAGTTTTTAACTTTACCGTTCTTAGTAAATACCGCTAAGTTATTTTCGGTTGCGTCTGGAACTCGCAGAATAATATCTGTCAACGGGATATTGCTCGTTTTTAATCGTCCTTGTTGATCCTGAAAAACAACAACTTCATTTTGGTCCACATCTACGAGACGCAAAAGATTAACTATCTCGACCTTGATATGATCAAGTGTTGTGTATTTGGATAATTCACCTTGAGGTTTGAGACTCCGAGAACATCTTCCGAAAATATCTACCGTTATATATTCATTAATGCCTGTTTAAAATGTTGGACAATGTGGTATACTCGTGCACAACTTTATGAGGCGGCGTCGTTGACGATGACACAGCGTCGAGTACAGCAATTACTTCACGGCCACATATTGATGGATCTGTTATTGTCTGTGTAGGTAATGTTGAATACCATGCGGGAGTGTTTTAAAGTCCGTTGACATATTTTAAAAATTCCTTCGGTGGTGCCAACCCATACGAATCAAAATAAACAATTCCACGTAGATCAATCGCGTATGCAACCCAATGAGTACCTGGACCAGAACTTCCATCTAGATTAATGATACCGGTCTCAACAAGGTATGGTTGTTTTGGTATTTGATCACGCATCAAAACACCTCTGAAGTTTGGTATGTTTGATCACTTAGCAGCATCAATTAAATCAAAATTGGACATGGTAAGTATCAACGATGTGTCCGGGGCAGTCTTAGACCTTTCTCCGTGAATTGATCGTACCATGAATGAGAGGTTTCTGGCAGTCTTAGACCTTTCCCTGTTGATTATTTTGGAAGTTTTTAGTCCTTGTCCTGTTGTTTTCTTTAATGCCATCCCAGCGGCAGTTCCAACAGCACCAAGTGCAGCTGCTTTTTCAACAGCTGGAGCTTCAGCGGCTATCAACGCTGCTGTAGCTGCAAGAAGTGGAAATATACCACCCGTCTTGATTGCCTCTTTATTGGAACCCGCAGAAAGATTAAGTCGTTACCCGGTCTTTGATCATTTGGCATCATTGAAGTGCCTGAGTTGACGTTCAGTCAGTGATAGTTTACTTGAACCGCCTGCGATCTGTGCTGATTTCAGTAATATTTTTATTCCCGAATTCTTTGAGACTGACTGTATCTTTTTAATCTGAACAGGAGTCAGACTGACACTGATATGATGATATGACATTATAATATCATGAGCTATTTAATTACATGTTTTCGACTGGGGCATCTATGACTCTCATTCGTCCACCAACATCTTCAAGCAACATTGTTTTGTCTGAGAGTATAACAGCGATTGCTCTGTAATTAGCAATAGCTCCTCTTGTCCCACGAGCACGAAAGTGTACATGAGCGACAGATTGTCTAACTAAATCCAAATGTTCCAGAGAAACGTAATAAATCGGATACAGCGTTGTAAAATCTAGTTGTGATTTTTGTAGACCAGAATCAATATTTTGATCACGTCCCATGAATGTCATCAAACGATGATATGCACGTGCTACATGATTATTTTCAAAATTCAATAATATATCCTCAGCTGGTTCCTGATGTCCATTTATTCTCAATGAAACTTCCGTAATACCAAGTTTGTCAAATATTATGCTGCGTGTTTGTGAGTTTACTCGTTCAGTATTTTGGAAAGCAACAAATATATGTCGCGGTGCAGCGATACCTTGCTGTGATGCTAACTGCCACGTGAATAAACCATTAATGTTACTTTGAACACTATCTGTGGTCATCGTCAACCATGATAATGTTGATTTACCACCTTGACTCATAAAAGAGAGCAGACGTTCTTCTTCGGGGAGTGTTGGAGTCATTGCTGGCATCCGCCACGAAAGTTTTGTCAGTATTACTTTACCAGCATCACCGACGGGGCGCTAGATTGCATCGTCGTCGGTAGCCTTTCGTACGAGTACAACTGTATGCTTGGCTGCGAAAATAACTTTTCTGACATTTCTGCAAAATCCAAAGATATGTAACAGTGGAATTGCACATGAAAATCTTTCACTTCTATCTTTCAGCATTGATCCACGTGCTGTGAATCCTAAGTTGAATTCTTGGTTGGTGCACTGTAACGACGAAAATGCACCGGCGGGTCGGAGTATCATTCCAGATGGTTGTGGATCAACCGCACTAGCGTTTGTTAATTGTACCAAAAGATGCTGTCTGTTGTCAGGGTGGTCAGAAGTATCCTTGACAACCATCATTGACGGACCAGCTGATCTTGAATAATCGTCGCTGCATCTTGCTAGACCCAATATCGTTGTGGCAACGTCGACGTCTTTCATACATGATTCAATGGGTCTTCCGTAGACGATATACGTGGTGCTGTCGAACAACGCCATGATGCCATTATTAACAAAACCAACTCTGACATCAGCTCCATATTCAGTATCATCAGTTTTTACAATTTCACCTTCTACTTCAATAAATGCTTCAGCGGATAAGAAATATCTGCTTGTATCCTGAACTTGCAACTCGATTCTTCCTCGTGCGTTAGGTGCACGTGCGTCATAAGAATAATACTATAATCACGTACCGATTCATCTTTGAGGACTGGCGCATCCATGTCAAATGCGGGATCAGATGTATGTTTGAACATTTTATTATACTTGCTATCGTCTAACACGAAGGCCACTTCCTGCTATTAGACTAGCAGTTATATTTGTTCTTTTTCTGATAGTGGTACAGCAGCCAACTCTTCTAGTTTTTTATTTGCAGCTTGATTTACTATTTCACTAGCATTTGCAGGCATAACTTCGGTGTTGGGTAAATTTACTGGCTGAGGTCGGACCGCCCGCGGTCTGCGTATTAATCGTGCTAGTATGTCCTTGATTGCCGAGAATGCTTTACCTGCAACATCACCAACATCACCAATACCTTTATCACGAACAACTCCAATAGCTTTCATCCCCAGTTTCTTTGTAATAGGTATTGCTTTTGGCGCTATCCTTCTAAATAGACCCTGAACAACATCACAGATTCCATCTCCAAAAGCGTCAATAACAAAATGAGCTAACCCAATTAGAGAAGTCTCGGTCGGTTAGAAGCTTCGGTTTGACGTTATTGACGTTGTATTTACATTTTTCTAGAAAGCTTTATTTTCGCGAAAAAAACCCTGCTAAAAAAGTTATAGGATTCGGCCTCCCTGCTGCTATATTATGTAGATAGTAGAGTTTTAATCATAAATTGTAAACCTAAGTCTTTTCATGTGTTTATGGTTGCTTTACATGATAATATTTCACCTGTCCTGTTTGCGTAACACTTAAAAAACAGCAAAAGGGTTATATACATAAAATGTATTATCAAAGAAAAGGCAAAATATATTATGTACATATAAGTACATAGTTTAGTCCCTTTCAGTGTCTACTCGGCGCTTCTTGACTTGACTCTTGTATTCATTAAATGGTGCATCTCTTGTCACTGTCCAGCAATTGTCTGCTAGTACCGATGGGCTCGATTTGCCCTGATAGCATTTCTCCATTGTTGCAATGAACTGGTGAAATCGCTTGCCGTGCTCGTCGCTCACTGCTCCGCAGTTCGCAGGAAAATGTTATTAGATGAGAGTGCAACAAATGTATCTTTAGTGACATGTTGTAACCAAGGCTTTTGTATGCCTCGAGGAGGTTCTCTACCATCTCCCTGTGGTTTTCTGCCTTGTTGTTCCCAAGAAAATGTGTTGCCACTAACTGGAAGGCTTACCATCCCTTCTTTTCCTTGGCACGCAATGCACGGTCAAATGCATCATCTCGAAGAAGTTCTCGAAAGTGAGTACCAACAAAGTCACCTTCCTTAATCTTAGCTTCACTTAAACTTGGAAATTTTGCACGGAGGTACTTGAAAGCTACTTGTGTTTTGTTCATAGCCTTGACAAAGTTCTTCATCAGACCCAGCTTGATGTGCAAGGTTGGTAACAGAATCTTCCTTGATTCAACTAGTGGTGGATGCTGAACACTTTTCCCCCAGGCTCCAATGACTGTCGGAGTGGCCAGTCTCTCTTGATGTAGTGGGAATCTCTCGCACGACTATCTCGTTCGCAGAGAAAACAGAAGTATTTGTGTCCAGTCTGCAGTCCAAACAAGAGAGCAAGAACCTTCAAATCTCCACTAAGCTGCCACTGATGCTGGTCATAGTTTATGCACCTCAAACGTTGTTTCATATTTTCATAGGTTTCCTTCACATGGACTGCATGACCATCTGGAATTGATGGCAAAGCATTGCCATTACGCAGCAAAACAGATATAATACTCGTCTTCGATGAATCAATGAACAGTCTCCACTCATGTGGATCATTAACGATGCTGAGGGCTGCCATCACATCGTCGATGTTGTTGCAGGCTACAAGATCACCTTCCATGAAGAAGAATTGGACAAGATCCTTTTGACGGTCACAGAACATGGAAATTCTAACATCACCTGCTAGGAGATTCCACTGCTGTAGTCCGGAGCCCAACAGCTCTGCTGTACTCTTGGATAGTTCCAAATCCCTGACAAGATCATTCAGTTCACCTTGTATTATGAAGTGTGGTTCAAAGGAGGAGGATGGGAGAAATATGGATCATGTGACATTGATGGTTCAGGACTAAAAGTTTCATCCTCTTCCTTTTCCTCGTCTGACTAAAGTGAGAATGATTCTCCTGCATCAGAAACCGACAGTCCTCCGTGGGGTACTGGGCGTATAGCTGATGGAATGTTTGGATAATGCACAGTCTACTTTTTCCTTTTTGACACACCTTTCCCAACTGGAGGCACCATGCAGAAGTAACAATTGCAGATATGATCTGTTGGCTTTCTCCAAATCATTTGCACTGCAAAAGGCATAGATTTCCTTTTCCTGTTCAACCACTGGCTAAGATTTATTGCACAAGGGTTGG
>JAECUM010050419.1:0-15531 GCA_016617855.1 Megalonaias nervosa | reverse complement strand
AAAAAAACTAAAATCACAGAATCTGCCAAATTTTAAGCAATGAAATTTGTAATATCATCTTGATTCAAATGCACAGAATTTTACAGTCACTAAAGAGCCCACAATATAATGTATCAAAACCTAATTACATACAACCTCCTAACCTAGCTTATCATACTTCTTTTCATCAGTGACTTGCAATGGGCAAAAAAAAAAAAAACAAAAAAAAAGAATTTAGTATACATTTTCAGTAAGAGCAACTTGTATTTTCACATTTTTTTTCTCACATATTTCCCCTTAATTTCAAAAAAGATACTGCAACAAGCAAGGCCTGTAGCAGGTGCAGGGTGCAATGATAACAGGCATAAAGGTGGAAAGGAGACAGAAACTGCTGTATGGGTTAAATGGTGGAATTCCAGGCCCCCTTGTGAGATAGAAAGACATTTTCGCATTCTTTTGATAAGGTATACAAATACCAGTGATAACTTTCTGCTTCACTTGAATAGGGATCACAGTTTTTCTACATATTTAATGAATGGTTACAAGGTTTAAGTGTCTGATTTCATGACCTGTTTTTCAGTACATTAGATAGTGAACCAACCTAGATGTGTAGTACAACCTGCCCAAGATGCTTGTTTTTATAATTCCTGTTCCTAGACATTCCTTGTACATGTAACATTACTGTGTTTTCTGTATACAGTTTTTTATATACCCTTGTTCTGGGCTTAGGCAAATTCATATTTTTGTGGAGAAGTCAATTCTCCCTCCAAGA
The DNA here is from genome assembly GCA_016617855.1 of Megalonaias nervosa. Lineage (NCBI taxonomy): Eukaryota > Metazoa > Mollusca > Bivalvia > Unionida > Unionidae > Megalonaias > Megalonaias nervosa. The sequence continues at coordinate 14,780 of JAECUM010050419.1, read as the reverse complement.
GGAGAGAGGGAGGGATGAATGGATTCGTTTGTAACCAAGTATAATGCGTTATGTTTGATTACTTAGCTGCATGATGTTAATGTATTTTATTTGGTACACTTGAAATATTAAGCAAAATTTCAAAGAAGATGTGTACTTATTGATGTTAAAGAAAAACAAGAAAAAAGATGATGATAAAAGCAGATGGGTATGGTACATATATTGGATCAATCCAGTCATAGCCAGTACAAGAACGATGTAATATCTTTGCAATTTATCCATCAAATGTTTTTATTTAACAGATATTAATTAATAAGCAAACATTTAAATTAATTCATTCGATGTTTGCAATAGAAAAGCACATAAACAAATTTGCATTAACAAACAATGCATGAATGTTGCTTAAACTTTTTATATGTGTATTACCAAGCTGATATGCTATTATTGGATGTGAAACCTTTCTTCAGTTTAAGGGACTGCTCCAGTGGACTAGTGGTTAGAGTGTCTGACTCGGATGCGGGGGTCATGGGTTCAAACCTCGGTCAAGTTATACCAAAGACTTATAAAAATGGTGCTAACAGCTGCCTTGCTAGGCGCTCAGCTTTAAGAGGTTAGTGTTAGGACTGGTCAGCCTGGTGTCAGGATAATGTGACTGGGTGGGACATCATGCTACATGACTCTGGCCTGATGCCCCAATGCTAGACATCACTATAAACTGCCACACTTCAGACATCATAGCGATATGACTGAAATATTGTTAAAGTTACATTAAAAATCCAAATCACATACACACTCTTCATGTTCAAGAACATTTTAAACAATTAATGAACTTGTTCAGACATTTATCACTGAAAGCAAATTGAAATTTTGTGCTACATGCATAATGTACTTTCATTTCAAGAAGCACCTGGCTTATTTTGTTGCTCTAACATATATAACCATCTTGACAGTAAGACACTGATGGTGTAAAATAAGTCATTACATAATTATCTTGTTGTTGAAACCTTGATGGTGTCAAGTTAGTCATTACATAACCATCTTGACAGTGACACCCTGTAAGTGTACACTAAAAGCCATTACATAACCATCTTGTTAGTGACATCCTGATAGTGTAAAGCAAGTCATCAGTGTATCCCCTAGGGGTGCAAGAATGGGAGTCAAAAATCTCCTTGGTGTCAAAACTGGGGGTCAGACTGAGTAAGAAACAAACTTTGGTATCAAAACTGGGGGTCACATTAATAATGTTGGGGTCTCTGAAGCACAAATGAGGGTAATGGGAAACACTGGTCATTACATAACCATCTTGACAATGACACCCTGAGAGTATAAAGTATACTCATTACATAACCATATTGAGAGTGACACCTTAAGAGTGTTAAGTATAGTCATTACATAACCATCTTGACAGTGACACCCTGAGAGTGTAAAGTATAGTCATTACATAACCATCTTGACAGTGACACCCTGAGAGTGTAAAGTATAGTCATTATATTAACATCTTGACAGTGACACCCTTACAGTACAAAAGTAAATGACAGTACATTACCATTATTTAAAAAAACCCAACAACTTCCTAAATTCACATCAAAAAAAGAAGAAAAATACAAGAAGCTCTTCAATAACTATCTATTTTATTGAAAGCACATTACAAATCAAAGTCAGTTAATTAGTTAATTAGTTCTACTGTAAAGCAATTATCATCATAAATACAGACAGGTGTTTTTTGTGTGGACCATACAGGTCCCTGAAACTCCTCAGTGGAATTAGTCATACATCATCGCAATGCAAGTATACACAGAATCTGTTCCCCTGATTGTTCCTAGTCAATAAAACTGGGCAATGTCAGGTTCCTTAAAAGCACTCACCCTACTTTGCCCATCTGTGAGGGTAGTTTCTTCTTGTACAATTTTTGTTTGGATGTACAAATATTTATGGGCAAAAATAATAATTGATACTTTTCTGCTGTTTTTCAAGTACACATTTTCTGTAAATGATCATCATAAGAATAACGATACAAACTTCCATGTGAATGATGAGAAGACAAAAAACCCTGATGATTTTATGGATTAAATTTTGAATTTATACTCTTCATAGGACCACTCCAGTGGCCCAGTGGTTAGAGTGTCTGCCTCGGATGCAGGAGGTCACAGGATTGAACCCCAGCTGAGTAATACTAATGACTGTATAAAATTGGTACTAGAAGCTGCCTTGCTTGGCACTAAGCAATAAGAGGTTGGTTCTAAGAATGGTTAACCTGGTGTCAGGATAATAGTTCATTATTTGTTGTATATCTAGATGGTTAATTCAAGTCTGCAATTGTCAAATAAATGAGTGTAGATAACTTGCTTGGAAGTGGAGCCAAACACAAACAACACAGGCCCTGATAAGACATCACATAATATGCCAGCAGATAATTGTTCTACTGATTAATCCTAACAACCTGCTGACACCCAGATCTGCTGGTACATGTGCCAGCACATCTTGGTCTGTGCAGTTTGCAGCTGGACTCTACTTATAAGCAAGTATATACAGTAGCATTAGCATAAATTAGCATTAGCAAGAAATATATCAGTAAACTGGCAGTGGCAAGAAGTCCTTCTAAATTATCATTAGCAACAATTCCACTTAACTTTAGCTTATATACCTCTGATTTTAAGATCAAAACATTCATTACTTGTAACAAATTATCTTTCTTAGAGAATAATTTATGTTGAAATATTCCAAAAAGTACAATTTATACTGCGAATATAATAAATATCCAACAAATAATGACAATTTTGGGTGTTATAATAGGAAAGTACCAGTCAATGATGTCAGCTAAGTAAAGAAAATTCTGGACATTGGTCAAGAAAGGAACTCTATTTGTATTTATCCACAGCTCTCTGTATGATTCTATAAAATGGAAGTTCTGGATACTTTTTCTTCCAGGCTTCATTAAATTCAATCCAGCAGTTTTGGAGAAGTTGCTTTAAGGTCTTGATATTTTTAGCAATGCTGGCTATATTTGCTATTGTCAAAATCGATCAAATTCTAGCAATTATGGAGAGGATTGGTTTGTGTTTTACAATTAGTGCTAAGGCAACTGGTGTAAATTACCTTGCTCAAGGATACATCATGGGGGCCAACATAAACTCATCCAATGGTAGGATTCAAACCAACACCTTATCAGTCACAAGTCTGATACATTAATCACTGAGCTACCATTGGTCTTGCCTCCAATAATGGTTTCTTATGACATCAGGCAGATTCTACACCATGGCTCTTGCCTCAAAAAATAGCTTCTTATGATATTTGACACTTCAGACCTACTCTACATCTAAGCCAACAGGAGGGTGGTTATATGAGTTTGTTTGAAAAAGTTTTTTCTATTTGCTGTAACACTGGTTTTTCTAATTTTAGTAATAGGACCCATGTTTAAAGGTGGATTGGTATTATTGGTATAAATATGAAAGGTCCTCCTATCCATTAAGTTTGACCAAATTCTGTTTGGTGCTTATTTTTTTCTTAAAAGTTATTTAAAGAGATTTTAAAATTTTTGGTAATGGCAGCTGTACCTAATGGCTGATAGGCATAATTTTTACAAACCTGAAAGACCTTCACACCAGAATGACCTGTGGCCAAATTAGGTCCAAACTGGTCCAGAGGCTTTGAGAAGTTAAAAATAGCAACTGTTGACAAATGCACAAAGAATAACACACACACACACACACACGGAGGGCCAAACCATAAGTACACATGGCCTAACAACTATGTGACTGAAAAACAAAGATGAAACACTATCTTCAGATGTCAGAGATGATTACTTTCCATTCTGAATTATAAGCTTTGTCAGAAAGCACTTTTTGAGCCACCTAAACACTGATAAACTAATAAACTGATTCTATGTTAGGCCATCCAGTAATGAAAATAATTTCAACCAGATTTGAACTGCACTGAATTGAAATTTAAGATCAATGTAACGTAAAGATGAAATAAGAGTATACTTTTGTTGCATGTAACCTTTGACCACTCGGCTATCTGGTGCCCCATCAAGATCCATTCCACAAGTATTTACAGATGAAAATGTCTTCCCAAATTATAGTGTAAACAAATATCCACCAGTTTTGTCCTCAATATTGGCAATGTAACACAGTGTAACATTTTTGGTACACCCACTTCTCTGTAACTCAAGTTTGGTATGCCCACTTCTCCATAACTCAAGTCTTGTATGCCCACTTCTCCATAACTCAAGTCTTGTATGCCCACTTCTCCATAACTCAAGTCTTGTATGCCCACTTCAGAACTCAAGTCCTGTATGCAGACTTAACCGTAACTCAAGTCTGGTACATTCTCTTATCAATAACTCATGTTTGGCACACACACTTCTCTTTAACTCAATATGGTAAGCCCACTTCTCTTTAGCTCAAGTCTGGTATGCCCACTTTTCTGTAGCTCAAGTCTGGTACGCCCAATTCTCCATAACACAAGTTTGGTATGCCCACTTCTCCATGACTCCTGTTTGCTAAGCCCACTTCTCTGTAACTTACGTCTGGTAAGCCCACTTCTTTGTAACTCTATTCTGGTACACCCACTTCCCCATAACTCAAGTTTGGTACACTCACTTATCTGTAACTCAAGTTTGGTAAGCCCACTTCTCAGTAAGTCAAGTTTGGTATACCCACATCTCTGTAATGCAAGTTTGGTACATACACTTCTCCACAATTCATGTTTGGTATTCCCACTTCTCTGTAACTCAAGTAAGGTAATATCACTTCTTAACTCAAGTTTGGTACACCCACTGCTCCTTAACTCAAGTTTGGTACACCCACTTCTCCTTAACTCAAGTTTGGTACACCCACTTCTTCTTAACTCAAGTTTGGTACACCCACTTCTTCTTAACTCCAGTTTGGTACACCCACTGCTCCTTAACTCAAGTCTGGTGCACCCACTTCTCCTTAACTCAAGTCTGGCACACCCACTTCTCCTTAACTCAAGTTTGGTACACCCACTTCTCCTTAACTCATGTTTGGTACACCCACTTCTCCTTAACTCAAGAGTGCAAACTTGTTGACTCAAACAAACACTAAGATATTTATAAATAGGACTGCACCCCTCTCCCTGGACTGATACTAATCGCAATATATTGTCTAGAAAGGAAGCATGCATAAAAATTTCATCAGAAAAAAATATGCTTGTCTGCTCGGGCACACTTACGAAAAAGTGCACTTGCTGGAAAGTTTTTCAGTATTCAGGCATTGGATTCTTCCACTCTTGCCCTCAATCACTCGTTTCCAGGGAAATAATTGCAATAACAGTATCTAGTGATAAGTAAATCTTTGAACAGGCACCTGTTTGCCTGAATCAAGTACTACTTTGGTGCTGGTGATCTGAACTGTAAGTGCATTGTTAATTGGTTGGAAAAGTCAAAGATCACCATCAATTACTTAGATTTGCTTGGTTGTTAGCCCCCCTTTAGTGCCAAACAATATCAATCTATGAATGACAAAGTCTATGCCACCACACAATAATGACAGCGGGTGAAAGATACTACAAAAGTTCTACAGCCAACTTTTGAAATCTAGTGGAGAAAAAAAACAGCAAAACAAAACAAGCGAAAATTGAACAAATATCTTGAACTTTTTTTAAAATAACTTCTACTCTCTAACCCAATCCATCCTCATCTATCACTAGGCTGCATCAATAAGCTAACAATTTTTGTTGCCATCTACCCATACTCATGTTACATCACACCAAATATGAGGACTCTCTTCCAGTAGATCTGCATGGAAATTAGACTGCTTGGAAAACTGACCAGGTGATAGATCTATGCACTGATAAAGAAATGGAAATAACTAATAAAAAAATATATAATTTTTCTTCTTCATATATGGATTTTTCTCGATCAATTTTGCAGCCAAATTTGGTCCATCCCAATCCATGATGGACAGCAAATTATGCACCCAACCTACATATAATAATAACTGCTATTTTATGTAGAAACCACTTTTCTTCTTTCAGTCATAGTGTCATTGACCTCTGACCTTTTGACTCCAAATTGAATGGCTTCTTCTGTACTGCAAATGTAGGCCATCCACAACATTTGGTCCTGTTATGTGATGTTGAATTGATGTTATTGTGTAGAAACCAATTTCCTTCTTTTCAATCACAGTGACCTTGACCTTCAAAATCACCTTCCAAACAAAACTAAATCTTAAGAGATGCCAATTGTCTTTTTTTTCCTGGACTGGAAAATTTCCCAATGCTGTTTGCAATTTCTCCACTTCTGTAGGCCCCTGGCCCCATGTAAAATAAAGAATGGAAAATCAATGATATAAATTTTCCCCTTCTGAAGGCCCCATGTAAAAAAAGAAATAATGGAAAATCCATGTCATAAATTTTTCCTACTTCTGTAAGTGTCCCCCAGGCCCATTGTAAAAAAAAATAAAATAAAAAAGTGAACAAAAATCCATGATATAAATTTTCCTCACTTCCACAAGCCCATGGCCCATATAAAAAAAAAAGAAAAAAAAAGGGAAAGAATGGAATATCCCCTGACATAAATGTGGTTCTAAAACCCAAATCTGATCCTCATCCAGAGTACAAAGTGAAGTCAAGAGTACTGCAAGATAATATCATAATATCAAGGAACATGCCTTTGGATGACTTGGATAAAATAATACCTCTTCAGTGAAATTTCATTCAACATGCCAGGAAAAAGAACCGCTCATATTCACTCTCATTTTCCCAAATGAACCCACTGATATTTTGCCTAAAATAGTGAATTTAGGATTGGTTTTAGTTACAAACTTATATTTGTGGCTTCTAACTGTAGAAACAAGCTTTAACATCAACTTTTGTGATAATTTAATTGTTTGTGGTGCTTTCAAACGTGTGCTGAACCCAACCATACAACTGTGAAACTCCAGGAAGTGATCGACAATTCAACACCAAACCCCAAATTGTATTGTTAAAGAAGCTTTGGAACTAAAACCTACGAAGAGATTTATGTATAAAATTCCAACTGATATGAACTGAGTTTTATCCTATGGGATTAGCTCTAAATGGTCACATGGTCAACTCCTTACAGCATCTGCCCATCCTCACCCATCACAAGTTTTCCAGCATCTATGTACTCAATGATGTTGCCAAAAAAAAAAGCATATAGATGGTTTGATGAGCAACGCTACCAACATACATTACTGGTCTTTTGTTTCAATATCAATTTGCTGCATTTAGGGTCATGGTCATATGATGTGACAACAGCGGATCCGGATCTCTCTAAAAATGGAAGTGACATTCTGGGGCAAAGATCAAACTGCATAGAAAGCAAGAGCAATGAACGCTAAACACAAAAAAGTATTTGCTGAAAAAAAGCCCCATAGTAATCCTAATTAGCTGTGTACTACACCTTTTTCACTTGCCAAGGGTAGTTGATACACTTAGTTCCACATCGCTTATAAATACTGTGGATTTACGCTCTTTAGCAAGCAAAATATGGAGGTAGGTATTCCTGTATAGTGTGAGGATGCTAAGAAAAGAAAATTATGAGCTACCATATATACTCGCGTATAAGCCCGATTGCGTATAAGCCGACCCCCCAACTTGACTAGGTAAAAATAAGAAAAATTGCATGACCCGCAGATAAGCCGACCCCCCCCTTCTTCAAGGCTTTATTGTTTCCTAAATTCTTCGGCTTATACGCGAGTATATACGGTACATAACAGTGCCTACCGTATATACTCGCGTATAAGCTGACCCCCCCCCAACTTGACTAGGTAAAAACAGGAAAAATTGCATGACCCGCAGATAAGCCGACCCCCCTTCTTCAAGGATTTATTTTTTTCCTAAATTCTTCGGCTTATACGTGAGTATATACGGTACCTAAAATGAAATGCCATGTTGATGGAATCTGCTGAATGGACAACAGAAAGAAGGAAAATGTTTAAATCTCAAGGTTTACTGATCACAGCTGGGTGTCTATTGAAGTGTAAATTTTACATAATCACAAAGTTAACATAATGTCCTTTATTGGTGAATAGGTAAAAATTTATGCTTTGATAAATACAGAACCTTGATCATTAAATTTTATACCACCATTTTACCCAACAGCATTGAGTGGTTTGATTTGGCAAGTATTATACGCCTTTTGTTTGGAAACAAGCATTTCAAGGTTACTGTCTTGCAGTTTTTCCAATTCAAAACGTTAAGTTTTTAATACATGTATTTGTATAAATTATGATGACTACATTATCTTATTTTATTGCTACATGTATTTAATTTGTACAGCCACTAAAACAAAATTAACATGATATTGTGTTATAACAAAGTTTGACCTCTAATTCACTTTTCCCTGGGTTTTTTTAAATCACTTTTTGCTCTAGTCAGACAAATGGGAAATGTCACTTTGTCTTTTTAAATTTTCAACCTAGTATGATCCCCTGTATGTATACCCACAAAACTGCATACCGGTACATGTTTTGTTCTTAGTCCATGGAAAGAACAAGTTTGATTTGGAGTAGGGATACGGCAAGGCTTTCAGGATGAGACTTATTCATAAGCCATCTCAAATGAGTTCCTTCCCCAACCCAGAAACAAAAAGTGAATGTGGTGCTGTATTGATTAAATACCCTCTTTTTAGCTTTCTAAGCATTTTTATCTTTACTGTATGACTGAAATTCAAAACAAACCAGGATTTATAGAAGATAAGATATTTATAAATCCAAACCTATGGATTTCTTTATTCTCGAAAAGTGTACACACATTATTATCTATTTTTTTCTCAGCAAGCTGTGGTTAGAGTGCCAGAATAATGACCATAAGGATGATGGTTCCAGTAAAACCATCTGATTGGCCCACATAGGCATTGGTCTTTGGACACACAAAATTCTTTACATTTGGATTTTTTGCTGCATAGTTCAGATAGACTAATATTTAAAACCTCATTTAGTCACTATGATTCTTTTGTAATTTTTCATGTAGCGTACAAAAAGGCCCAGTGGATCTAAATCATGACAGCCAAAGTGGTAACAAACTCAGCCAATCTGGTGCAAGGCCACCTCCTTACTATGCACAAGTCTAGCCCATTATAAAATTGTCCAAAATATACATAATACAAGAAAATACTCTAAGTCTGAGCAAGAATGGTACACAAATATGGCTTCCAGACTGGTTACCAGCTCAGCCAATCAGACAAAAGATTATATCATTATTATTTGTGAATCTCACAAACTACCAAACACATCCATGTTCTTGATGATACTTGGATAAAAACTGGATCAGATACATGACCTCCAGAATGGCAACAAGATGAGGGAATCAGACACAAAATCACCTCATTAGAATATGTCAAATTTGCCTGAGATAATGAGGACATAAAAAACCAACACTGCATGTTTGATTGAAATCAGATCTGAAATATGGACTCCAGTCATAACAATCAATTCTTGAAAAATGGACAATGCATAACACAAGATAAATGACAGATACACTGTCATACCATAAAACTCACTAGGTGAGCTAAAAACCAACTGGAATGCTCTAAATATCATTATGCTACTCAATGACATATCCTGATACTATATTTTCTTGACAGATTTTTTTTTTCTTCAAGCTTTTGGATAGTATTGTAGTCCCAGTCTAAATTATACTAAACAATGTAATATAAAGACACACACACACACACACAAAAACACACTTGGGTCCATGTTGGACTCAAATAATTGGGTACATTTACTTCCTTCACTCACCAGAACATGAAAAATTGAAAGAAGTGAGCACAGAAAAGTAAAAATTTATAATGTTCAAAACAGTCATGTAAAACCTAAGTTATGTTAAATCTTGAGCCCCAAAAATCTAAGAAAATAATGAAACACTCATTAAACGTAATGAAAATATTAAAAATTTTCTCAGTCTGTCTCAGCAAAATTGTTGTATGACTTTGTTTTTGCAAAAGATAATAACCTTGAAAATCGGTTACTTTTGAAAGTGGGTGATACAGTGAGCCTACCGAAAGGCTGCTCTTCTTACTTTTACAAGATGAAATATGAAACAAAGTTGCTTATCTTGACTAGAAACCAGTCTACAAACCACCAGATTGAGCTTATAAGCATGGAGTTTCAGTTGATTCTTTAAGCCTGATATGCACATTTTTGGCAGGAATGTTAAAACATAATTGCACAAAATAAATGATCAATGAACTGTCACAAAGCAGACCAAAATTCATGAGGATACTTTGTTTAAACTAATTCACATTGCTTGCAGAAAAGAGAGCTGATATTGTGTTCAGAATACAAAAGCAATCGATGGCGAAAAGGATGGGTGTGTGAGAGAACACATTAACTAAAGAAAAGGAAGTGACTTGAGAAAAGGCAATGTAAAACTTCATTCTCTTTGTCTATTTGGATAAAATTAAATGGTTATTTCAGATGAATAACAGACACACAAAGTCACTGGCATACCATATTTGTTTTGGACTGATATGGTGGCCTAGTGGTTAGAGCATCTGCCTCGGATGCAGGATGTCATGGGTTCAATCCTCGGCCAAGTCATACCAAAGACTTATAAAACTGGTACTAACAGCTGCCTCACTAGGCACTCAGCATTAAGTGGTTAGTGTTAGGACTGGTTGGCCTGGTGTCAGGATAATGTGACTGGGTGGGACATGATGCTACATGTGTGTGGCATGATGCCCCAGTGCCTGACATCACTATAAACCATCATACTGACACATCGTAGCAATATGACTGAAAAATTGTTAAAGCTATGTTAAAAATCCAAATCACACATGCACACACATATATTTGTTCTGAATCCATGATGTCATTCAAACATTACGGATTAGAAAGAATAGCCCTGATGGACATTATGTAGAAACATTAAACTTTTGCACTAATGACCACGACCTTTGATCTATGGGGCTCAACTGTGGTGCATGACACACTCTCCATGATAAATATATTGGTAAAGTTTCATTGCAGCATCTCGAATGGGTAAAAATTTACAGCTGAAAGACAAGAAAACAAACAAGAAAGTTACACTTTACCTTGATATGGCCATGACCTTTTTGTTAGGTGGTGTGAATGTATGTATGTGACATACTGTCAACCCATGACGTACATCTGGATAATATCAAGCCAAGATGTGTATCTGGATACTTAATCGTAAAGTTACAGCCAAACAAAGCAAAGTGCCCAAGTAATATTCTTCCATGCAATGACCTAGAAGTAGAGGAAAATGGCTGCATGATGCAACATGCTATTAAGTTGTTGTTGTTGTAGGGTTTAATGCCATTTTTCAGCACAAGATAGGCTATACATGGCAGCCAGTACAACTGGCGGAGGAAGAACCCTGGAAAACCCCAGGAAGAACCACCGACCCATGAGAAACTACTGGCAAGTTTTTAACACTTACCCACATTAGCTGAACCTGAGACTCGAACCCATACAGACAGAGGTGAGACAGCAGTGATCCTGAATGGTGAGTGCTTTAGACACTTGGCCACTCAGACCCCTGTTATCTAGTAATGATATATATATGCAGTTTCATCTGTGGATCAAAATTATATCCTGGTCATGAAAACATGTACCAAAGTTACATTTTCCCTTGCTGTGATGTTGACCTTAAGATAAAGGTCATGAATTTGATAAACAACATACCATCTAGTCATGATATATAACCTAGTAAAGTTGCCTGAAAATAGTTTTAAATACAAAACAAGGGGAAGGATACAGGTCACACAATTACAGTTCCCCTTGCTGTAACGTTGACCAGTGTATCCTATAAGGGTGCAAGATTGAGAGTGAAAAATCTTGATGTCAGAACTGGGGGGTCAGACTAAGCAAAATAAAACCACCCCAAAAAACCCCTTTGGCATCAAAACTGTGGGCCAAAGTAAAAATTTGGAGGTCTCTGATGCACAAATGAGACTAAATGGAAACAATGCTTGACCTTTGAGCTCAGGACTTGACTATGATGTGCAATACCCTATCTAGTCACAATACATATATGGAAAAGTTTCATTCAAATCTTTCCAAGGCTTTTTAAAAATATCAACTAGGCAAGCAAAAAACTCTGGGATGGATATATTGTACCACAACATACTACAAAGACCCAAGACTTGCTAGGTATGGTTTTGTTGGTTTAACACCATTTTTCACCATGATAGGCTACACATGGCACCCAGTATATCTGGAGAAAGAACCGGGGAAAACCCCGAAAAGAACCATTAACCTGGTTACTGGCAAGCATTCTCATGTACCCATACTGGCTGAGCCGAGAATCAAACTCAAGTGGACATATGTGAGATGTGAGTGATCTGCAAAGACGAGTCCCTAACAGCTCTTCCCCCCTGCCTGCCCTCTGGCTGGGATATAAAAATATGAATTCGGTGTCATCTCATGACCATGTATGATTGCATCAAATAAACATTAGTGTGTAGAACAAATGCACAAAATCTGACTACAATCTAAGAACACCAGATTTTTTATCTAAGATACAGTTAAGAGGGTTAAAGCAACTTTGTCCAAACTTTCTTGGAAACTCTATACATAAATATGTACTATTCTCTTTTAGAAGTACAGTCCAAATGCAAACTGCACACACCCAGATCTGTTGAAGCATAATGCACCTGCAGATTGGAGTCTATGTACATGGTTCCCACGCTTTTCTAAAGATAAATTTCCAGGTCATTTCCAGGATGAAATTAATTTTTTCAAGGTTCACATATGACCATTACTGAATGGAATTAAAGAACGTTTTAGATTACAAAACATGCATTTTCTAAATCTAAAGATGTTTCTCTTTCAAGACTCTCCAAAACATCTAAGTCAGCAAAGATGATCATGTACAAAACCACAAAATGTATCACACACAACAAGTTTGATCATATTCCTATAAATTGGCATGTAAAGTCATTTCAATGTACAGAATAAAAATTCTAACTTTAGTTTGCTGACCTGCATTAGGTTGCTAAGTGGGAACAACATAATGAACATAAATTATGTTTTGTTTCCTTTCACACCTTTAATTCTGAAGAATTCTATAGCAATATATATATATATATATATATATATATATATATATATATATATATATATATATATATATATATATGCATCTCATAGAAAATAACATTTCATATATAAAAAAACAATAAACGCAAATAATTAGAATCTTGTCTTGTAATGAAAAAGAGTTTAACCCTGAATTTATCTGTGCCAATAAAATTCCAAACAAGATTTTTCAAACAACCTAATCTCCTTAAGATGATCTGGTTAAAAATCCATCATTTAAAAAACCATTTTCAAAAGGGTTGATTTAAATTTTGACAGAAGATCTTCAAAATTATATACTGCTGTATAAACAAGGACTGAATTTTCTGTAAAATCAACTTGTCTTGTAATTGGTTAAAGCAGTCCCCAAACCTGTATTGATACAGGGGCTTGTATCGTTTTTTAATATATAATACAAGGGACAACAGTTTCTCATTTCAGTTCCGAGATTCAACAATTTGAACTACAAATTTGGCTTAAAACGAATAGCAGTCTGTTTTCTAATCCGAGTTTCCTCCGAATATTCCCACCCCATTTTTCATATTTGGACATTTAGGTTGGGGTGTGGGCTCACTGCAACTGCATATCGAAAATTTGGAATTTTCCGCCACCATGCGGTAGTGACATATACAGGGCCTAGAAATTTACACTATTGACTCATACATGCATGAAATCAATAGGAAAATGATTTAGTTTCTCAGAAATGGCAAGTATTATAATCGTTATATCTTTAATCCGCTGACAGACTAGACGAAACTACGGCATAGATGAAACCTGACCCGGTACTGGCCATTTTCATTACTAGTCACATGACTTCACAAATCTCAAACGACGACATCGGAAGTCCAATAGTCACGTGATATCAACAACAAACTCCTTTATAATGTTGTTGACCAGAAGTTCAATTATATTAAATGAAATTCTGATACTTTTTGTGAAATCCAGCAATCTGGCCAGTCTGATTTATCAAGCAGAGAGCATATGTCAACGGGGTAGTCACGTGATACAACAACACTACAGATGTTGTTCTCGGAATACATAAATATGGAGAATTTTGTGTTCTTTCGTTTTTGTATTTTTATTACAACCAGTATACGACTTTCATTTAATTTTTTTTTTTTCTTTCTCTACAACATCTGAAAATGTGGGTTGTTAGATTTGTGTACTCATGCGACTAGCAATGCAAATCAAGAGTACCAGGTCACATTTCATCAACACCATAGTTTTATCTTGTCTTTCAGCAGATTAAAGACATAACGATTTTAATACTCACAATTTCTGAGAAATCAGTAATTTTCATATAGAGTTCATGCATGTATCACTTGATCTAAATACGTTTAAAGTTTTCTAGGCCATCCAGTAAGCGACTACGCTTTGCCACCACCATGTTGGCCTCTTGAGATGCTAGACTGGTTTTCATACCCTCCAGGTAAGGAAGATACAGATGTCGAGCTGACTTTGAAAATAAAAGTCTACCAGACGAATCTAATCCACTGAGTGTTTGGATTGACTCAGCATATAATGTTTATTGCAAGCACCCAAATGATCCATACTGCACCCTCCTAATATCTGGTTAGAACTTGATAAATTTAACTCACCATCAGTTTACTTATGTCTCAATTACGTGGTTGTTTCGGGCGTCAAGTGGTGGCGGAAAATTCCCGGGTTTCTCCCGATTTTCATCAATATTTGTGAAATTCAAGGACTTTTCACAGTTGGGAAAAAAAATCATATCTCCCGACTTTTTCCCGATTTCCCGGAAGCATGGGAACC
>JAECUM010050416.1:0-10438 GCA_016617855.1 Megalonaias nervosa | reverse complement strand
CAAAGTGACAAAATTCTGAATATACCATTTGCTCTAAATATAGTAATGTCCCTTCATACAGGCACTTTTGAAAATATAATGTCTTGCAGAGCAATTTGAATGATCTTATAGAACAGGGGTCATATCAAAGCCAACAAAGCCTTTATGTATCATTCAGTGTTTCCAAAATTAATTCTGGTTTTTTATGCACATAATTGTGAAAAATAAAATTAAATAAAGTTAATGATTCAAAATATCTGCTTATAAACTAGCTTTAAGACATTATTTTAAATCACTTGTTATCTCTATCATAGTTACAAAATTCTTGAAATGGAAATTTACAACTTAACAAATAAGCAAGAGTTACTGCCCATCTTTACCATTTGTCTGTCATCAGTAATAAAAAAAAATTACATAATTTGAAGAGAAACAGCAAAGAGAGCACCTATGTTCATTTAATTATTAATTTGAGACCATCCCCTGCTTACTTTAGACCTCTGAAATGTTATTAATTAGATTTAGATCACTGAGTTAGAGAGTTCTCAGTATTGTGGCATGGAGAGTGTCGACAAATATTTACACACTGTTCAAAACTAGTGAACAGGAAAATTTGGTATTCATTTCAGTTATAGCATACTTGCATATTTGTTGTCTGCCTTGTTGCTTCATTGGTACCAGACACTGGAAGGCTATGTTAACTGTAAGCTGGTTGTTTGTGAAGATTTTCTTTTTCCTGGAAGAATAGTTTTGTCTGAAAAAGTTGAGCACTTAAAGTTTTTTTTCTCTTTTTTTTATACCTTAATAAAATACTTCTTTGTTTACATTTCAGACCAATCTTTATATTATTTTTATAAATTGTTATTTGATTCAGGATGAATGTTTTTGCTTTTGGTTTATTTTGCAACAAGCATGTTGTGTGCTTTCTTTTCCTATCACATCATTGTCTTTGGAGGGGTGCATAGTGTTACATCTGTTCGTTACATTGTGTCCATCATGAATTTAATATCTGCTCAGTAACATAAGAAGGATGGGATGGACTGAAATCAAATTTGTTTTGAGTCTTTCTATGAAAACAACCTTTGTCAGTTTGATTTCAATTTTCAGAGAAATTTGATTTAATTTTTGGCTCCTGTTTGACTTGGAACTTTGCCCATATACAAAACAATGAGCATTCATCAATCAGTCCCCTTTGAGTTGCTGACAGTGTAGATTTGGTTCCAGAGAGTTTTTACTTTCTCTATAAGTTTGAAAAAGCTCAGGTATTGAATCAGTCTCCAATATTAAATGATGCAGATCTGATTTTTTTGGCAAGTATCAAGTATAATACAGTAATAGTAACACATGTATGCAGTATGGCAGTGGGCAGATTTCAAAACTTTAATGTCACCTTCTTACTGAATTTGAAAATATGTTAAAATGATCATAATTTTGAACTTGTTATATTATACAGATTATTTGAATACAAATTCTTGTTTTAGCACTTCATTCATACAATCTAGTGATGTTGTTCGACCCCTGGGATCACGGTTGGCAGGAGCTCTTTCCAGGATGGAAACTCCAGGTACATTAGCTTTTGCTCGGAGGACACTTTAGCATTTACAGTCAAGAAGCTATCTTGATGAATATGACCTGCTTAATTTAGGAGTAGTGTGATTATCCTCTTTGTATGTTTCCCAATGATGTTAAATTCTTATAACATTTTGTTCTTTTTTCTGTCTCTTGAATGCTTTCTAATCAGGGTCTTGAAACTGGTATTTAATGTTATCACGAAGAGACCTACTCATCACTGTGAAATGTTGTAGTTACTAATCACATTTCAGTGACCCCATCATGTGTTTGTATTTCAACAGAACTTCTGTTGAAAACATGTATGCATGTGAATTTTAAATATAATTGACCCTATATGTATTTTTTCATACTACTGTGGTATTCATTTATTTTTGTTAGTATCTGTTCTGACTTTTAGCTTACCTGACCTTAAGGCTAAGTGAGTATACAGAATGACTATGTGTCCCGCCATGAAGCTGAACACCTGTGCTTCTATCGTCCATTGACCCTTTTTTAAATTTCTGATGCATGCATGGAAGGCAGCATCACTCTGTTACCAGAAATGTAAAACAACCCCCCTCCCAAACCCCACAAAACAAGATCTTACTTGTTGGTCTATTCAGTAGGCAGGGAGGAACAGTGATATCTACAAATGACCAAATGACGGCCAATTCCTTATTTTAAAATGTACCCAAATACAATATTTTTTGCTGAAATTTCAAAGAAAACAGATTACCTTTGAAGCACCGATTGTTATGAAAATGTACTAAGCAAATGGAAAAAAAATCAGTCTCAATCATGCAATACAATTATTTGATGTTGCTGCCAAAATAAGAAACAGGCATTTGTTTGGTTCTCCAAAGCTGTCCTTTAGCGGTGACTTCAATAACACATGCACCCATCATCAAAGAAAGCTGACAACAGTCTTCAATAAAAGCAAAGAACCTTTCTTCAGAGGAAGTCAGTACCAAACTTAAATCAAAGCAATGGAATCTGATGGATTGTTTCATTTTCCAATGTGAATGGAACATGTTTACTGTGCCTTGAAAGTTTCCTTTTTGCAGGAAAAAAGTTGATGCTCATGAACGCTACCAACGTCAGCTTCAAATGCAAACTAAATTTTACCAACTTGGGACGTACTTAAAAGTAAATGTACTTCATCATTCGTTATGTGATTGTGCTATTTCTTTCCACTGAATTCAGACCTATATGACCTGTGAGAAATTTATTAAATATTTTAAATCTCTGTGTGCATATTTTTGATGGAATTACTTGTATTGTGGTTTCAATGTATGTGATTTGTGGTGAGCACACAGTTTTGATACTCTGTTCATGCTATACATTAGACACGTATATAAACAGTATACACCAATACGTGGTTCTCTGAATAAAGTAAAATATTATATGTCTTCTCTGTTTTTACTGCAGGTGTATTTCTCATTAATATGCATTGATTTAAGATGATAACTGTGCCAATGAAGCACATATTTTGCACCCACATTTATTACATATCCCCCCCCCCCCAAATTTCTTGGGGTACATGCATCATTTTCTTCAACTAACAGACCTGGTTGCTTATAACACGATTCAGTCTGTAATACAGTCGGGTTCTATGGCTCCCAACTACCGTGTTATAGTGGGGTCACACGGTATCTTGCCCAATTTTGAACTTGTCTATTAGTATGCATGTCCATGAACATGGATGTATCTTGTCCATTATTGAACTTGACCCTGAGTATACATGTATCTTGCCCATTATTGAACTTGTCCCTGAGTATGCTTGTATCTTGCCCATTATTGAACTTGTCCATGAGCATGCATCTTGCCCATTATTGAACTTGTCCATGTGCATGCATGTTTCTCGCCCATTATTGAACTTGTCCATGTGCATGCACATATCTTTCCCATTATTGAACTTGTCCCTGAGTATGCATGTATCATTCCCATTATTTAACTTGTCCTATAGTATGCATGTATCTTGCCCATTATTGGAATAGTTCATGAATGTGCATGTATCTTTTCCATGAGTATACATGTGTCTTGCCCATTATTGAACTTGTCCATGAGTATGCATGTATCATTCCCATTATTTAACTTGTCCTCTAGTATGCATGTATCTTGCCCATTATTGAACTAGTTCATGAATGTATCCTGTCCATTAATGAACGTGTCCATAGCTATACATGTATCTTGCCCATTATTGAACTAGACCATGAACGTGCATGTATCTTGCCCATTGTTGAGCTTGTCCATGCGTATGTATGTATCATTCCCATTATTGAGCTTGTCCACTAGTATGCATATATCTTGCCCATAATGAACTTGTCCATGAGCGTGCATGTATCTTGGCTATTTTTGAATTTGACCACGAGTATGCGTGTATATTGCCCATTATTGAACTTGTTGAAGACTTTGATGCTATAAGCATATATTCCATTTTTGACCAAAATAAGATAAGAAATACAGACTTGAGTGCTGACTTGCTCAGCATGTGACAGCTTGTTACAGTTCTAGATATCAAGTGAGTTCAGTTAGGTCTGTTTAATGAGGTGATCTTGCATCTAATTGACCGAGATTGTGAACGCTGTAGAAGCCATGTTTCTGATCATATTTGGCATATAGGCTTACATCATCAAAATCTATGCTGAGTTTAGTTATGAGCGACATCCATGCACTTTCATGAGGCGATCTTGCTTCTGATTGGTTGAGCCTGTGAACATTCTAGAGGTCATATTTCTTAACCAGATTTTGATCAGATTTATAGATAAGATCTTGGGTAAGTTCAGTGATGAGTCAGATCTGTGGACATTAATGAGGATCCAGGAGCTGATCAGATGGTGGGAATTAAACCTGCAACTTTCATGAGTCCAGCATTTTAACCACTGGGCCACTGCAGGTCCCTCTGGTGGGGAACTCGGTAGTTTGCGAGTTATGACTCCAGGAGCAGTGCTATAGGGGAGTAAGGACAAGTTCATCCTTATTGCACAGGTTAACTTTTGGAAAACAAGAGGTATATTTGTTTCATCGTGGTGCCTGTCTTTCCTTATATGTATCCATCCATCCATCCATCTCTACATGCATACATCATGTTTCTTATGAACACAAAAACATTTTTTCTGTTCATGATGAAGTAGTCAACCTTGGCATAGAATTTCCTTATATGATTAGATTCAGAACAAAAGTTTTCCAAAATTTTCTGTAATGGGAGGGATAAAGGTCAGAAATACATAAAAATTTATCTTGCTTCACAGTTAATTATACTTATTTTCATTTTGGTACTGTTCTTAAATTACTCAAGACATATTACACATATAGCATGTTGTTTGTGGTCAGTAGCCATACTTACTGGGGTGGGGTTGCCATAGGGTAAAACTGGTCAGTGGGATAAAAACAAAGCATCAAGACCAAAACACATCATCATAGGTGTCATATAAAAGATCTTTGAGAGCAACTCCATCGTATTTGTTTAAATGTTTAACTGATCAATATTCTCAGTTGACCTTGACACGATTGTAAACAGCTATGAACATCACATAGATGTATGAACAGCAGAGATGCTGTCAGGCAATGGGATTGTGGCTTTCTCAAAACAAAGATTGTTACCCCCCTCCCACCCACCCCCGAGATAGGTGTGGGGGATTCCTCCCAGTTAAGAAAATTCCTCGCAGCATCTCTGGAATAGTCATTTAGTTGACAATTGCTTGCTGCAGCTGTGATATTTGATCATGATTTACTCTGATATCTTTTCGGGATGACAGTCATGTAATTGTCATGATTTTCTGCAGAACAAATACTGGAACAGACTAATAGTTGATTTATCTGGTGGTTATTTGTTGGGGAGTAGATGTGGGGATTTGCAATGGCAAGACATTGAAACAGCACTGCTTTAATTTGCATTTTTTTCAATCAGAATCATGCATCATTTCCAAAAAGCATGTAATTTGTGATGGCATGCCATCAGCTTTCCTCTAGTTTAATCTTATGTTTATTGATGCCACTTTGTATTGTAGGGAATGAGATGTCCATCATTCCAAAGTCAAATCGCCCAGGATCTGCAAAAATGACCATCACAGTGCGTCAGGGAGAAAATAGTGAGTAGCACCCACTCAAATTCAGGTGTTGTATAAAAACCAGGACCTGGTTGAATTTGCATCTACCTATATAGCGAACTTTTAAATCTTAAGACAGAAATTATCTTTATTCCATACAAGGTTTGTTTATCGGTTTTTAATTATACTTTAATAATATTGGCAGTATCATGTTGTGGAAATGGGAACTAGTTGCCTTTCCCAATTACACATCAAGAATCCAGACTGACCTGTCTGGGTAGTGAACCAACAACCTTTGGACCTGTAATCACTTGAGCTGTAATGATAAGCAGTAAGTATCAATATTTCCATGACAATACAAGATATCATACTGCCACCCCAGTATCACAGTATGATACAAGATGAACAGTTCATGTGATTGTGTTCTTTTTTTTTTTTTTCTAGCCTGCTTTGGTATAGATGTGATATAGGAGTTACTTGTGCCCATGTTGTCTTTTATCTCAACACACAAGCAGCCTCCCTTTTCCCCTCCAAATGATTCAAGTTTTCCATATAGTCAAAAGTCTCAAGGGAGCCATTATTGCTTGGTTGAGCATTGAAGATGTAATCCGAGGGTCATGAGCTCAAAACCAACCCAGGCCAGTCAAGGTGGGCTACCTCTGTGTGTCTTTGAGAAAGGAACTATCATGTTTCCTCATTGTGATAGCACCAGTGTGTTAAAAGTACTGTTACAACCAAGCAACAGCCAGCCATGAATCTTTAACCCTCAGATTGATTGATGTTTTACTTGACACTAGAATCAGAAAGAATTTCCCTTACAATTTGGCTGTACCCATACCCATTATCAATGTCAGGGTCATTTAAAAATCTTGTTGAAGTTTTTTTAAGTGATCGCAAGTAGAGCTGTTAAAATTTTAGTAAACCTCTGTTGATCCTAATGATTGGTTACATGCAGCAGCAGTAGAGCTGGACCCTACAACTTTGTAGAGACCTTATTTTTGAAAATTAAGGGTTCCCTGAAGAAAAAAAAACATTTTTGTCTTAATAATGAAAACTTCTTTAATTGACCAGATTTTTTCACAATCTGGTCACTACGCGTTGGTTGTTCAGCAGCTCTACTGCTGCTATAAATTAAACAGCCATATAGATATTATCAATAATGAGTATTGGAGAACCACACTCAGCTAAATTAGCTCGAGAGCGACTAGAGGCAATTAAAAAATATCTACCTGTTCGTGATTCTGTTAAACAACAACTACAATCGCGTCAGGAGTCTCAGGTGGAATTTACAGAGGGTACAGAAAAATTATTTAAACCGCTTGTCGAACCAACAAAGAAAATTGTTACAGCAACTGAGGCAACACAACGAGCTCTTGAAACATTACCTGCTGATATTGCTGGTCGTATTCAAGCTGCTCAACCACCACCACAAGCAGCTCAACCACCACCACAACCACCAAGAACCAGAACTAAGATAATAGATAAATTTACATCTGAAGGTATTGCTGCTATCAGGGATCCAATCCAATTATTTGATATTGCCACGTATGGATATTATGAAAGAAAAAAATATGTAAAACCAGAATATATTAAATCATTAAGCTCTGCCAATTGGATCAGAGATGTATATCGTGTCGCTACTGGTATTCCAGAAATCAGATCTAATGAAGATATTATGAATTTTAACAGATTTGATGAGGATATACATAGATATATAGAAGAGGTTGAACAAGGTAAACGATCACCGCCACAATTTGAATCATCACAACCACCACAATTTGAATCATCACAACCACCACAATTTGAATCATCACCAAAGACACCATCATCACCACAAGGAGTACAACGACTAAAACAAAAGATACAACAACTAGAACAACGAAAACAAGAACAACAAGAAAGAATAAAACGATTACGAGAACAACGAAAAGCATCAAAATCATTTGAACAATCACTTCGTGATTATCCAGAACCACAAAAAACACCACCGAAACCAAGTAAAAAGAAACCACCGAAACCAAGTGAAGAAGAATATCAAGATCCTGGCGCAACTGGAAGTGGTCTAGGAAGTGGTCTTATTACTTGCCCCAATAACGTTCTTGCTGATGTCGATCGATTAGAAATTCTCATCGGAGGAAAACGAGCTGGTAATAATTCCCCAGAAATCATTAATGAAGTAGCTGATATTTGCAAACGATTATTTAGTGGCGGTATCATGGATATTAATGTATATCGATCTCTCATTAATGAAATCAGTGACGATTATTATAGTGATTAAGTATGTAATTAGTGATAAAAACAGTTAATAATAAAATGATCGTGCATGGTACTCAACATGGACCTACCATGGTCAGGGTAATAAACTCTCGATTACCGGTATACAAAACGATCTACGGAGATGGATTAGGTGATGTTATTCAGGGTCTGTTTAGAAGGATAGCCCCAAAAGCAATACCGATTGCAAAGCAACTAGGAATGAAAGCTATTGATGTTGTTCGTGAAAAAGGTATAAGCGCTGTTGGTAATCTCGCTAGCAAAGCATTCTCAGCAATTAAAGATAGACTATCACGATTAATACGCAGACCGACTCGACCTGTGAAATTGCCTAGCACTGAAGTGATGCCAGCAAATGTCAGTAAAATAATAAATCAAGCAGCTAATCAAAAACTAGCGGAGTTGGCTGATATCCCGATGTCGGAAAAGGAAAAAAATATAACCGCTAGTCTGATAGCAGGAAGTGGTCTTCGAGTTAGACGAAGACGATAATAATAAAGATGTTTAAGCGCATATCTGACACTGCGTTTGACATAGATGCACCAGTTCTCAAAGATGAGTCTGTGCGCGATTATCAGTATTATTCTTATGACGCCCAAATTCCAGATCAGCGTGGACGAATCGAACTACAGGTTCAGGATACAAGCAGATATTTCTTACCCGCTGAGGCTTTTATTGAAGTAGAAGGTGAAATTTTAAATAATGTTGCTCCTGCAGCACCAGTAGTATACGCCGCTAATATTAGTGTCGGCTTTGTTAATAATGGTATTATGGCGTTATTTGATAGCGCTACGTACATGATTGACGGAAAAAATATTGAATCAATCCAGAAAGTCGTCGACGTTGCCACGACGATATTGGGTCTTGCAAGATACAGCGATGATTATTCGAGATCAGCTGGTCCATCAATGATGTTTGTCAAGGATACTTCTAACCACTCTGATAACGATCAATATGATATAAGACAACCACAGAATAATGCGGGAAACGCCAATGCGGATGTAGAAAATATGATTATTAATGTTAATCCAAATTTCAACTTAGGATTTAGATCACGTCGAGCAATGTTAAAAGGTGATAGGAGAACATTTTCGTGTGCGATTCCACTGTCACATATCTTTGGATTCTGTAGAGATGTCAGAAAGGTTATTTTTGGAGCCAAACATACGGTTGTACTTGTACGAAAAGGCGATGATAATGATGCAATATGGAAACCCATTGGTGATCCTGGTAAAGTAGTACTAACAAAACTTTCCCTGTGGATGCCAGTGATGACTCCGTCAATATCTGAAGAAGACCGGTTGTTATCTTTTATGAGTCAAGGCGGTAAATCAACATTGTCATGGTTGACTATGACCACAGATGCTGTTCAAAGCGCAATTAATGGTTTATTTACGTGGCAAATAGCATCACAGGAAGGTGTTTCTGCACCACGACACATATTTATTGCGTTTCAAGATGTTGCACGAATAAACAATCAAGATGAAAGTATAATGATATTTGACAAACTCGGTGTTTCTGAGGTTTCATTAAGGATTAATGGACATCAAGAACCATCCGAGGATATATTACTGAATTTCGATCAAAATCATGTAGCACGTGCATATCATCGATTAATGTCGTTCATGGGACGTGATCAAAATGTTGATACTGGTTTACAAATATCTCAGTTAGATTTTACAACGCCGTATCCGATTTATTACTTTTCACTAGAACATTTAGATTTAACCAGACAATCTGTTGTAGATATTCATTTTCGAGCTCGTGTGACTCGAGGAGCTATTGTCAATTACAGAGCAATCGCAGTTATACTCAGCGATAAATCGATGTTACTCGAAGGTGTTGGTGGACGAATGAGAGTTATTGATGCTCCAGTAGAAAACATGTAATTAGATCACCTGATTTAAAATCAGGATAATAATTATAATGTCATATCATCACGTTAGTGTGAGTCTGACTCCTGGTCAGATTAAAAAGCTGCAATCAGCATAAAAAAATAATTGTGGAATAAAAATATCGCTAAAGCGAGAACAAATGACCGGTGCAAATAAACTATCGTTGACCGAACGTCAGTTTAAAAACTTCAATGACGCTAAAAAATCAAATAAAGGCGTTAAACTTAATCTTTCTGCGGGCGCCATCAAAGACATCGCTAAAACGGGTGGTATATTTCCACTTCTTGCAGCAATACCAGCATTAATAGCAGCTGCAGCACCAGCTGTTGCAAAGGCAGCTGCGTTAGGCGCTGTTGGAACAGCTGCTGGAATGGCGTTAAAGAAAGCAACCGGACAGGGAATCAAAAAAAAAGGAAAGGGTCTAAGATTACCAGGGACCCCGCCTTCATGGTACGGAAAGGGTCTAAGATTGCCAGGGACTCCACACTGGTACGGAAAAGGCCTAAGATTACCAGGGACAGTTTACTAATAACACCCATGTCCAATTTTGATTTACTTAATGTTGCTAAGCAATTAAAAATAAAAAATTTCAGAGGTGTTTTTTATGCGCGATCAATTACCTAAAAAACCAAATAATATTGAAACTGGTATCATTAATCTCGATAAAAACTCTGGCCCAGGCACGCATTGGGT